>ML111794.1:0-110820 GCA_003697995.1 Taxidea taxus jeffersonii
AAATAAATAAATAAATGTGTCCAGGAAAATGAGATGTTGATGTAGACTGCCCAAGAAAATATGGTAAGATGAAGATGTCTCATGTGTATTCATTAAAAATCATAATTAATTTTTTTCATTAAAAATGTTGCCAAAGTTCAAATGAATCATGAGAATATATACAATTTTACAAGATTCCTAAAGAATCATCAGGGAAGTTCATTATACAACCAATTTTAGTAAATACTTGAATAACTTCAGATAATAGTGATGAAAAAAATGATGAATCTTATTGTTCCTTATTTTAGAACAAAAAAAGAATCATGCTTTTTTGCATAGCTACCATACATCCAAGCACTGTTCTAGAACCTAAGGATCTGTCAATGAGTAAAAGTAAACCCTCTGACATCTTGAAGCTTACATTCTTGTACCAAGACAACACACTAGCAAAATACATATAGAATAAGTACTAACGAGTAGAAGTGACCATAAAAAAGGGATAAAGGAATCCCTTTGGGCCAGAAGAATGTACAGATACACGGTTTTAGATGCCAGGAAGGGCTAATCGAGCAGGTAGTCTATAAGCAGAGACCTCTCATAGGTAAAGGAGAGATGCATGGGCACATCTAGTTAATCAGCATTCCAAACACAAGAAACCACATGTATAAACACCTTGAGGTGGGACCACACCCAGATGTTCAAGAGATAACAAATATTAAAAAGAAATCATAGGGATATTATGGGTTATGTAGCAGAGAAACAAATGAACAGTATATTTTTCCTCTGAATTTAAAAGTCCTTATGTGGAAGATTCTTGAGGTGGTTCTGTGTAGAAACCTCAAGAACAACAAAGACGAATGAGTCTTCAGTATGACTTGTGCTTATTTACTGTGCCTTGTTTGGGAGTATTGGGAGAAGCAGTTGCCGATGGACCTTCAGGGTCCCCAAACGTTCCTGCTGAGTGTGCTGAGGGTCATCTGTCTTCTGATACTGAACAATTTCTAAAGCTAGTCACATAGGTAACTAAATCAAGGAAAGGACATGGTGGTAATTGTGCAATTGTTGACTCCACAAGGAGGTACTTGCTGTTTGGCACAAAGTTGGCTCTTTGCTCTAAAGGTACTGATCTCCATGCCATGAGATTCTCAGTTGTGACACAATTCCCTGTGTGTTAAGCATCTGTGTAGGCTCATGACATTGCCCTGTGAAACCGGGGACAGGAACCAGCATCACCAGGCTGACACTCATCCTATTTGCTGTGCTGGGAGTGATAAATTATCTGAAGCCTCATATTCTCATCTTCTACTTTTGACGCCTATGCAACGGTGCCAGGGTGACTCCCTGCCATCCTCCATGACATGGTTTCTCAACGCTGACACTACTGAGATTTGGGACATAATTCTTTGTCACAGGAGACTCTCCTGTGTATTGCACAATGTTTAGCACACCAGCCTCTCTCTACTAGATGCCAATAGCACCTCCGTCCCCAGTTGTGACAACTAATAATGATTCCGGAAATTACCTGATGTCCTGTGGAATACAAAATTACCCTGACTCTAAAAGATTGAGATTCTACCTTTATTTTTATTTTTTTAAAGATTTTATTTATTTATTTGACAGAGAGAAAGTACAAGGTGTCAGGGGGTGGAGGGAAACAGTGGGAGAAGCACACTCACCACCCAGCAGGGAGCCAGACACAGCCAGACCCCAGGACCCCAAGTTCATGACCCAAGCAGGAGGCAGATGCTTAAACCAGCTGAGGTACCAGGGTGCCCCAAAGTTCTACATTTAAAGTAAGGGATATTCCTCAATTTTTTTAGTATATTTTAATTTCTCTAAATATGAATTTTCTTCTTATCACATAAAGAGTTCTTTGTAATTTTTTTGGAAACACTAAGAATATTTAATTAGGTATCTATACCTACTAGAGTATACCTATAATACTAGTTTGTAATAAGTATAAATTACCATACTCTTCAAGTATGCAGTCTCAGAGTGGATAAGATTTTATTGAAATTCCATATATTGAAAATACTTTAAAAAGAGAAATGTTAAATGTTTCATACTAATCACTGTGCCAAATATTGGGAAGTGTTTTTCTCAGAAATGTCTTTTTTTATCTCTAAAAAGGGTATTTTTTTAACCTGAAATAATAGTAAGCTAAATTTTGCAATTTTAAATTCCTCTTTTAGGGACAAGTTACATATACCTCAATGGCTAAAACATCAAGGTAACTATTTCTGATTTGAAATGTGTACATTCTTCTTTGATATACAGTAAAGATTTATGAAAACTCATTGTATCAATAGAGATGAAAGTGCTAATTCTGGTGCCAGGAACACACTGCTGTCCTTAGGAGGGAGATGTGCATGAACCAAAGAAGAAAACAGATGTGTATTAACATATTCCACATAATTATCAGACCGTCTCCACACATTATATATGCTAATGTCACTACAATATATTCATGCAAGTTATCTAAATATTACACATTACACTAGATGACAGCTAATTTGGTTTTTTTTTTAATTTGTTGTTTTATATCTGAAAAACTCAAGAGCTAAAATGTGCATTTTGATGAGAACTTTGGTTCTTTCCAATTGCATTAGAATAGTGAGGAAAAATAAGTTAACAGATTCAGAGAAAAGAGTTGGTAGGCGTTTAAGGAAGGTTTCACGTAGTCATCAATCCTTTCTCTTTCTTTCTTTCTTTCTTTTCTTTTTTCTTTTTTCTTTTTAACCTGAGACAGAGCAGCAGAGGGAGAAGGAGAAGCAGACTACCTGCTGAACATGTGGGACTCGATCCCAAGGACTCTGAAATCACCACCCAAGCATAAGACAGACACCCAACCCAGTGAGCCACCTACATGCCCTTGCCCCTGTTTTTTCTGGATATAGTAGACATTTAAAGATCTCTCATTGGAACACATTCAAAACAGTTTTTAAAATGATATTTTGCATGCCAAATGTAACATTTAAAGTTTTATTTATTTATTTGAGCAAGAAAAAGAGAGAGAGTTGGGATGATGGAAGGAAGAGCAGAGGGACTGAGCATAGAGCCTGACACAGGGCTCGGTCCCACAAACCTGAGATCATAACCTGAGCTAAAACCAAGAGTTGGCCACTTAACCAGCTGAGCCACACAGGTGCCCCTATAACATTAACTTTTTAAACAATAAAATTGTTTTGCCAAAAAAAAGGAAGAGATGAATGCATTTCATATTGTACGTATTCTAAAAGGACAGTCAGATGTGAGTAAAATAATTCATGTGGCCCTCCTTAAAAATATCACTATAAACAATTTATTAATCTTTCTCAAAAATTGATATACAAAATAAAATCACCCTGCCTGCAAAAATATTTCCAGCTCTGTTTACTTTACAGTTTTTCATAGAGTCTGTTCATTAAGTATATAGCTCTACCTTATGTATTTTAACTGCCACTTAGCATCATTCATACCAAAAATGCATCACACACCTTCTGTTGGACATGTATGCTACTTCCAGTTTTCTTTGTTATCACAAATGATATTACAAATTTAAACATGTGTACACATCAACTGGATAGGTAACCAATAATGGAATTTTTGGGCTGACTATTATATATATTAAAATTTTCATAGATATAACCAAATGATGCTTCAAAACCTTGGAACAATGTAAATTTTCCACGATAATGTGGAAAATATATTATTTTCTTATTATCTAACTAAACTACCTATTGCCAGTTTTTAAAAAAAATTTTATCTGATAAAGGTGGAAAAGCCCTATTTTATTTTGTTAATTTAGATTTTCATGATAGGCATAATGTTGAACATCTACCTATGTGCCTAATTAGGCAATTTGTTTTCTTTTGTGAATTACCTCGACAAACATTCTTCATTTTTTTTTCTGACATTGTCTTTAGTCTGTAAAATAATCATTCTTTTCTGTTATATATGTTGTTAAGACTTTTGCCTAGTTTATTTTCTCCTTGCTTATAATACCCCCGTCATTAAGAAAAATGTATCTATATAATTTATTTAATAGCCCCTGGGTTTTGTGTGTTAAGAAAAATGTTCCATATTCCAGTACTATAAAAATATTTTCCTAAATTTTAAATTTTTTGTTCTCTTTAAGCTTTATTTTTGTATGCTTTTGAGATAGAACTCCAACTTTATCTTTTTTTTTTTTTCACTTAAATGAATAGACACATCCCAACCCATTCTTTATGTGGCTTTCTAGGGGTATAATTAGTGTCAGGGGGGATGGGTTGAACTGAACCCACTATTTTTAATTCACTTAATTATTAAATTTCTTTAAAGACTGCCTTGAGGCCTTTTTAAAAAAATTCTCTTTTAGTCTTTATTAAGACCATAGGGTTCCCATTTCACCTCTGATATCTGAAGTTTACACTTGTGATGTTTTAGGCTATAGTTTCATGCTTCCTGGTCAACATGGTACAATCTTTTCTCTAGCTAGAAAATTCTCATTATTTCTGATGACTCATGGTATACTTTTTTCAATTTCTTAATGCTGCTATCAATTTAATTTGTTAATATTTTCACTTATTTTTATTAATATAGAGGGCAAAGTCCAGCTTAATTGTTTGCTTGATCCTATATTTAGTCCTTTGATCCATTTGTAACCTGATAGATGCATTAAACTAGAATGCAGATTCTTTGAGAACAACAATCTTACAATTTTACATGAACACCTTGCCTACGATCTGGTAGATCTTTTGTAACTAAACAATGTTTTATATAGATAAATAAATGGAAATCGTAACAATAAATAAGGATCAGATTTTCAGATAGGCTTTAATCATATCATTCTGAACCATCTTTTTAATAACAGATTTTTTTTCTGATAGCATAAAGCACTGGGCTATTTTTCTTCATGCAAAGTGAAAACTCCCATTACTACATTTATTTATGTTTATTTATTTATTGGTTAAAAAGTGCAAAATGAGCTCATTGAAAGTAGAAAACTAAGGGAAAGGGAGACAAAGCAGTTTTTAAAAGTATCTCAACTTTTCTCTTCAAATTTCCATTTGCATTAATTATAAGTATAGACATGTTGCATTGGGCTTTGCTTAGGATACAGAAAGCTGCAAAAGAGTATTGAAACACATAACAATAAGAGAAAGTCCATAATCTACAAGATCATAACTTCTTATGAGTCCAAATGAAAGCTGAGATCCCAAAGCAACAAAATGAAATATCCAGAGTAATAAGCCTCCTCCAGGCATGACAGGTTGTACCATCAACCAAGCAAGGAGGAAAAGGAAATTGCCATAAACATAGACATTTAAAAAGGTACAATGGTAAAGAATTCTTGAAACTAAGTTTGGTTTAACTGAAAGTTTAGAATTCTTGGGACAAATCAGCACAAGATACTTCTTTTCTGAAAAGAGAATATTTCAATATTTCTCACAAGAGAAACTTCTTGTGAGAAATATTGAAAGCATAGCAGGATATCAAACTCAACACCCAAAGAATAAATAATCCAATCAAGAAATGGGCAGAGGACATGAACAGACATTTCTGCAAAGAAGACATCCAGAAGGCCAACAGACATATAAAATAGTGTTCCACAACACTCGGTATCAGGGAAATACAAATCAAAACCACAGTGAGATACCATCTCACACCAGTCAGAATGGCTAAAATTAACAAGTCAGGAAAAAACAGATGCTGGCGAGGATGCAGAGGAAGGGGAACCCACCTACACTGTTGGTGGGAATGCAAGCTGATGCAGCCACTCTTGAAAACAGCATGAAAGTTCCTCAAAAAGTTGAAAATAGAGCTACCCTACCACCCAGCAATCACACTACTGGGTATTTATCCTAAAGATGCAAATGTAGTGATCTGAAAGGGCATGTGCACCGGAATGTTTATAGCACCCAATGTCCACAATAGCCAACTATGGAAAGAACCTAGAAGTCCATCAACAGATGAATGGATAAAGGAGATATGGTGTCTATATATACAGTGGAATACTATGCATCCATCAAAAGAAATGAAATCTTGCATTTGCAATGATGTGGGTGGAATTAGAGGGTATTATGCTGAGAAAATAAGTCAACCAGAGAAAGACAATTGTCATATGTTCTCCCTGCTATGAGGAATTTGAGAGGCAGAGTGGGGGGTTGGGGGGTAAGGAAGGGGAAAAAATGAAACAAGATGGTATCAGGAGGGAGACAAACCATAAGAGACTCTTAATCTCACAAAATAAACTGAGGCTTGCCAGGGGTAGGGGGGTAGGGAGAAGGTGGTTGGGTTATGGACATTGGGAAATGTATGTGCTATGGTGAGTGCTGTGAAGTGTGTAAGCCTAATGATTCACAGACCTATACCCCTGGGGCTAATAATATATTATATGTTAATAATTTTTTTTTAAAAAGAAAGCATACAAGGAAATCTGAGAGAGATCCCTGTGTGTCCCCCAGACTCTTCTCTCACACAAAGGAAATCCCTTAAATCACTGGGGATGGAGAAGGAGACTTTCCTACTCTCAGAAGACAAAAATCCACTGACTGTGGGGAGGGTATAGGAACAGAAATCACCTGCCACTAAAAAAGGAGCAGGAAACCTTCCCTTCCTCAAAGGTGGAGTGATCTGTAAAGATTGGCTGCCCTTGATAGAGAGGCAGAAGTCTAAGCCACACAACCCTGAGGGAGGGATACAAAACACCCTTGGTCCAACCACAGGTTTCTTACTCAGAATGAGCACTAGTCTTGGGGAAGAGTAAGAAACTCTTCTGCCACTGATCCAAAGCAAAGGTACACTGATGCTGAGGGAACAGGAGAAGCAAACCTGTTCATCCTCAGGGGAAGGCAAAATAAAGCCTGCTGGACCCATAATCTTGGATTAATATAAAAATGAAAAACAACAACAAAACAAAACAGAAAAACAACAAACAAAAAACACAGATAAACTCCCTACATAACATGGAAGACCCTGGCTTCCAAGGGAGAAGAGGCACAGAAAGACCCACTTCAAAACCCTAGTCACGTAAGACCTTAGACCAATACTAAGCCAAGAAAATGGAGAGCCCCTCTTCCACCACTAGAAGATTCTTACTTGGTAACATAGCACAATAATCTTACCGAGGGAAGGGTAAGAGTGCAGAGAGAGATCTCTCAGTCAGGCAGCTGTGAATAGAATATTGAAAGCTGAGGAATGAGCAAGCATACTCAAGTCTCCACATCAAGAACCAGGTAGTATCAGCCCATCACTGGAGGAATCTGAAAGCTTTGGTTTACCAGAGTTAACTATAATAAGGAGAAAATCCAAAGCCAATCCAATTACTGAATAGACACTAATAACTGACAGAAGAGATATGCTTAGTCTCCAGGCATAAATTTTACTAATTTGAATCTCTAAGTTTTTTTTAATTCAGTATTTGATATTAAGTAATTATGAGATATACC
This sequence comes from Taxidea taxus jeffersonii, assembly GCA_003697995.1. Lineage (NCBI taxonomy): Eukaryota > Metazoa > Chordata > Mammalia > Carnivora > Mustelidae > Taxidea > Taxidea taxus. The sequence continues at coordinate 7,392 of ML111794.1, forward strand.
AGTCAATCTGATTACCAGGCAATGTACTTTTAGAAGTGATAATACATGTCTAAACAATATATTGTACACAAGTGTTTATAACAGCTTTTGTCATAACTGACTAAATGAGAAGCAACCCAAAGGAATATCAACTTATAAAAGAATAAAAAACTTGTGGAACATCCATACAGTATAACATAACCCAACATCAAAAAGAATGAATAGATACATTCAACAACATGGCAGAATCTCAAAAGCATTATCTAAGTGAAGTAATCCAAACACAAAAGCTATTCACTATGTGGTTAAACTTTCCTGACATTTCAGAAAAGGCAAAACTATGGAAAGAAAAATCAGACCAGAGTAGAAATTAGACTAACAGCTGTTAGGAATATGAAGGAACTTTCCCTGGGAGATGGAAATATTCTAATTTGATTGTGGTATTGATTGTTCACCTGGATACATTGAACTAATTTCCTTAAAAAAAAAAAGGGAATTCATTATATGTAAATTATGCTACAATAAAGCTGATTTAAAAATATATAAAAATAGCTAGAGATTATCAGAAGAAAACTACAGGTATTCAGAATAAAATTTGTAGCCATTTTTAGATAGAACAAAAGAATACTAGTTAATACAGCTAGGATGGTCAGAAAGAAAGATCTATTACTTAATGATTTTTGTTTATATGATACCAAATAACTAATATGATTGACATTTAATCCAATATTTTTTATTCTAACTATAGTTAAATATACCTGGCAAAGATTAACATCAAATCAATCTGTGATAGAGAGCATATAGAATGTATATACTCATGGCAAGGTGTACCAGTTTCCTTCTGCTAGAGCCCACTCCCCATAACCCAACTTGTTCAATTCACAATTCATGACCCAAAAATAACATAATTTTCTTGGGGCATAAGGTAAAACAGTATAGGTAATGGGAATTAATTAATAGCAATAGTTCTATGACTTATGATGCATAGTGAATAAGTAATTTTTTTTTCGTTTTTCTTGAGAGTCAATGCTAGCCTGGGACTGGAGATAATTTTAATTTGCATATATTTTGTGTTTCTGGAGAATCTGGACAGAAAATTAACTCAGATGATGTAACTTACTGACCAGAAGTATAAGATTTTAGGAAATATGCCACATCTAGTATTCCTTCCACTTACAAATATAAATGATAGGTAAAAATGACATCTGAGTTATTATAATCAGAGGAAAGGATGAGAAGGTGAAGAGGTATTCTTTCACCTCATGATTAGGGATGGCACTGTTATTGAACCTATTGAGAGCTTTAGTACGTGCTTTTATTATTATTATTTTTAAACATTTTTTCAATTTGAAAAGACTCAATTCTAATCCTTACAAAATCCTATTTTAAAGTGTTTAAAATAAAAATTAAGAATCTAGGTGATATTAAAATTAGATAATAAAAAAGGAACTAGGAGCATAAAGGTGAGTGAAAATACTACTTGTTACCACCTGTATGTTTAAATGAATTTTCAAAATAGTCTTACAGCTGTTTTTCTTTCCAGGTGTCATTTGGACCACTGCCTAATGGCTGTTAGAACATCGGCAATTTGGTTGCAGAATTAGGAGCAATAGTAACTCACTGTGACATTTGTAATAAGATGTTAAAATTAAAGCTTGGATTATGAGCCAAGATGATGAAAAAAAAAATAAAAATGAGTGTGAGAAAAAAAAAAAGTTCTCATAGTTTACAATGAACTAGATCAAAATTGTTTCTACAACTCTTGGATGCCTCAATAGGATCATTGGCTAAAGGGAAGAGAATGTAAAAAGAAGAGAGCTTTGGAGACATTGCAGTTCTCTAAGCTTCTAGTCCCTGCCCTTCAATCTTCCAAGGTAACAGGAAAGAGACATTGGAGAATGGAGCTTCCATGGGACTTCTGAAAGATCTTTGGACTGAGCTCTCAACAGTTTGTTTTCCCAAATGCACATAACTAATGCCTAAAAATGTCTCACATCTGAAACAGCTAAGATGAACTCTCGTGGCAGTGTGATCATGGTTGATTTGCACTAGAGTTGTACTCCCAGAATTTATTAGGGCAGAACATTTGCGAAAGTGTGTAAACCACACAGAACTTTTGTGTGGAATTCTGGCATAGGAATGTCTTCAGTCAAGCACAAAGTTGCCCGGCTGGGTGTAAGGACTCGAACGATAACAGGATGGGCATGAACTGGATATTCAAGGATGCAAAGTCACATGCATAGATTTTCATTCACTCTGGCCAAGGGAAATGAAATTAGTGAGGTCCAACAGAAAACCCTCAAAAAGCTTACACATGCACACACACAGACATAGAGACACTCACATACCCAAGTCCCTTAAGAGAGTAAATTTTAAAGATCCATCATGTTCAGAAAGAGGCCAGTATTACAATGGTACTAATTCAAACGAGAACTTTGCTATCTCCTTTTCACTCCCAACCACTCAAACCCCTCTCATCAGTTCCCACCAATGTTGAGAAGTGAGTGAACACTGGTAACTGACTAGCAATCTGGGAGGGGTGGCAGGGAAAATAAATGCAGGGCAGAGAAAGACGAGGAACCAAGTATGTCCTCCTTTACTTTTTCAGGCTGCTAGCCAGAAGACAACACAATGATAAGCAGGGAAGTTTTGATATATATCTGTATATATACATGTATAATATATATAATAATTATAATAGATATTATATATATATATAATATATATATAGGACTGGATTAGACATTCCAATTACCACATTGATGCTGTGTTTACGATTTAAAGTGACTGAGAAGCCTCTCAGTTGCCTAGTTGTGAGCAGAAAGGACTGGCATTTGATCAAGTTTTGCTGTCAAAACTTTTGCTAGTAAGAGAGTTTATAAAATAAATTGTCAAAACCAAATGGGAGACAAAAAATAAATGTATGCTTTAAATAGGCCAGAGTCACATTTTTGTTGTATTTGTTACACATATGATGACTTACCACTCCCCTAAAGTCCTCTCAAAATGGTTAGTTTCACGGAAAGTTGCTCAGCTTGCATTGTGGATATTATCTGGCCCTGCAACTTGAGCTAGCATTTCCTACTCTAGGACCCCCACAGTCATGTCAGCCAAGACAAATTTACCAAACTTGTTTTTTAATCAGAAGTTTGTATTAACTTAACCAATAGTACAATTATAGCCCATGTTTACAATAGTAGTCCTGGGTTAATAAAGGATTCCCAAGTGATTTTTTAAGTCACAAATAAAAATCACATAATACTAAAAATAATTAAGCAACTGGGTAGAATGCATTTCTTTCATTTTAAATTATACTGAGAACTGGAAATTTATTTAAAATATGCAAAAAAGTATACTGATCAGAATATCTATTAATATAATGGTTATATCTTTAATAATACTCAAATGTTACTTTAGAGATTACCAAGTATTTTCAACACTCTCTTTTGACCTTACCAGCAATTTAGCATTTACAAGATAATAGACTTTTTGCAGAAGCTTCTAGAGCTATTCTCAGCTAATGTGTATATCCATGTATTTGTAGTATGTTGTATGCCTGGTGTATATGCCTGTGTTGTGTGGAAACAAATAAGGGGAAAGATATCTTCTCTATGGTTCCCCAAATTCATTAACAACATCACCAATTCCATTTTTTTATGACACTGTATTTTACAATCCAGATTTCAAGCTTCTTCTATTCATGTCAACTTTTCAGACAAAAAGACATATATGTTGGTTGAAAGGTATTTTTTCCCCAAATGTCTCATATACTTCATGAGAAACATAAAAAATATGAGAAATATATATTTGCAAGTTAACAGTGAAAGTGAACCCATATTTGAGGACTCAAGTCTCCAGCGAATTCTGGAAAAAACATCTTATTGATAGTCAGTGAGAGTCAGTACGTGCAAATAGGCTATAACCTTGCTACTCACTAGGGCAATATCCATTAGATTCTCAAGAATTGCCAATGCTCACAAACCTCTTTTTAAAAGTTTTAATTAGGAAATCAGTCTCATGACTGATAAATGTATTCATTATTTCTTTAGTGGTTGGTCAAAGTCTACATGCCTCAAAGTCTCAGAGCTTTTCCTTTAAGAGTTAATGTCAGAAAAATGAGATTGATATGCACCTGTAATCTAATAGCAGAGAATAAAGGTTTGTTCTTAATTTTAAGATGTTTTGCAAGGCATACTCACTATTTAAAGTTAATGGGAACCTTCTAACATAATTCATTAGTGATATTGTAACATGTTTGTTTTATCACTGTAAAACTGGCTCTTTATGACTAGAAATTGCTAGAGAGTTAATAATGCTGATATTCATTGACATCCCAGAACAAAGGGTAAGCTTCTTCCATAAGGTCAGGAACAAGACAAGGATGTTCACTCTCACTACTTTGTTCAACATAGTACTGGAAGTTCTAGCCAGAGCAATCATACAACAAAAATAAATAAAAAGGCCTCCACAGGCATGTGGTGGTTCAGTCGATTAAGCGGGGTTCTGGGATGGAGCCCTACATCAGACTCCCTGCTCAAAGAGGAGCCTGCCTCTCCTTCTCCCTCTGTCGCCTCTCCTGCTTATGCTCTCACTCTCACTTTCGCTCAAATAAATAGATAGACAAAATCTTAAAAAAAGAAAGGAAGGAAGGAAGGAAGAGAAGGCATCCAAATCAGCAAGGGAGAAGTAAAACTTTCACTATTTGCAGATGACATGATACTCTATGTAGAAAATTCTGCAGACCACCAAAACTCTACGAGAATGGATAAATGAATTCAGTAAGGTGGCAGTATACAAAATGAATATACGAAATCCACTGCATTTCTGTACACTAATAATGAAGCAGCAGAAAGAGAAATCAAGAAAACAATCCCATTTACAATTGCACTAAAAATGATAAAATACCTAGGAATAAATTTAACTAAAGAGGTGAAAGACCTATACTCTGAAAACTATAAACACTGATGAAAGAAATTCAAGATGACACAAATGAATGGAAAAATATTCCATGCTCATGGACTGGAATAACATATATTGTTAAAATGTCTATACTACCCAAAGCAATCTAAGACTTAATGCAATTCCTATCAAAATACTAACATCATGTTAGAACAAACAATCCTAAAATTGTGTGGAATCACAAAAGATTCTAAGTAACCAAAGCATCCTTGAAAAAGAAAAACAAAACAGGAGGTATCACAATTCCAATCTTCAAGTTATATTACAAATCTGTTGTAATCAGTACAGTATGGTACTGGCACAAAAACAAACACAAAGATCAATAGACTAGAAAGCCTAGAAATAATATAGTTAATCAAACTTTTTATTACTAGGGTTGAAGCAACAGTGTTTCCCAACATTTACCTTTTTATCAGAATTGGAAGTTTTATCACCTTTAATCCTAGCTGTCTCTTTAGAAATTAATAATTTAAAATTATTTATGGAGAAAAAACACATTATATTTTTAATTAATGTGTATAACAAACATTGATATCAGCATATACTAATTATATAGTCAATTAATTGTTGACAAAAGAAGCAATAATATGCAGGGGAAAAGTCTCTTTAACAAATGGTGCTGGGAAAGGTGGGCAGCTAAATGCAACAGACTGGACCACTTTTTTATACCATATACAAAAATAAACTCAAAATGGATGAAATACCTAAAATGTGAGATCTAAAATTAAAAAAATCCTAAAATAGAGCACAGACAGTAATTTCTCTGACATCGGCTGTAATACCTTTCTATATAGGTCTCCTGAGGCGAAGGAAACAAAAGCAAATACAAACTCTTGGGGCTACATCAAAATAAAAAGAACCTCTGCACTGTGAAGGAAAAAAAAAAAAAAAAAAAACTGAAAGGCAACCTACTGAATAGGAGAAGATATTTGCAAATGACATCTGGTAAGAAGTTAGTATCCAAAATACATACAGAACTTAAACTCAACACCCAAACCAAAATAATCCCATTAAAAATGCACAGAAGACGTGAACAGGCATTTCTCCAAAGAAGACATACAGATGGCCAACAGACACATGAAAAGATGGTCAATATTACTCATCATCAGGGAAATACAAATTAAAACCACAATGTGATATCACCTCACACCTGTGAGAATGGCTAAAATAGAAAGCTCAAGAAACAAGTATTGGCAAGGATATTGAGAATAAGGAACACTTAGGTCCTGTTAATGGGAATGCAAACTGGTGCGGCCATTGTGGAAGACAGTATGGAGGTTTCTGAAGAAATTAAAAGTAGGACTACCATATGATCCAACAATCATACTACTGGGTATTTACCCGAAGAAAATAATAATAATAATAATTTTAAGGGATATATGCACCCCTATGTTTATTGCAGCATTGTTTACAATAGCCAAAGTATGAAAGCAGTCTAAGTGTCCATTGATGGATGAATGCATAAAGAACATGCAGTAGATACACACACACACACAAAATGGAATATTACTCATATATAAAAAAGAATGAAATCTTGCCACTTGTAATGACATGGATGGACCTCGAGGGTATAATGTTAAGTGAAATAAGCCAGTCAGAGAGACAAATACCATATGATTTCACTCATATGAGGAATTTAAGAAAAAAAAAAAAATGAACAACAAAAAAAGAGAAAGAAAAAACAAAAAAATAGACTCTGAACTATAGAGACCAAACAGAGGGTTTCCAGAGAAGAGGCAAGTGGGAGTATGCATGAAATAGGTGAAGGGGATTAAGAGTACACTTATCTTAATGAGCACTGAATAATATATGGAACTGCTAAATTGTTACATTGTATGCCTGAGACTAATACAACAGTTTATGTTAACTACACTGGAATAAAACTAAAAATAAAGTAAATCCATGCACAAAAACTGGATCTTTATGATACACTAGACATTCCTAGAGAGTTATACAATGGGGAGCTCATTGATATCCAAGAACAAACCATGATCTCTAGAAAATGATAATATTACACTAAGATTGGTGTCATTTGGAAATGGATCAAATCCTGTAATCTGTTTTAAGTAGCCACCCTAGGATCAGTTAGAGTAGAGGCCTGGAAATACTTAGAGTTCTGAAGTGGATTCTAAGTTGGTAGTCATATCTGGGGGGATTGGAGGATGTGGGTGGGTGGTGGTGGTGGTGGTGATAGTGATAGTTCAAAGTATTACAATGATGAATACTAATTCATGTCTCAGGCATACTATCATACATTTCAAACCAACCAACTGGAAGAACTGTTGGATTCTAAAATCCATAGAGGGAGTATGGAGATGCTGGGGATGGATCTGAGCTGAAGAATTGGGTTTGATCCTTCACATTCTGGACAAGCAATAAGGCACTACCCTTTCACAGTATGATAACAGATTATCCTCAAACATGTCATTTGGAGAATATGTCTTCCACAGAAAGACTCCTACCCCTTCCTTTTGGCTACACTTCTATTCATAATATCAGAAAATAAATCCTGGGATGCTTGAGTGGCTCAGTATATTAGGTGACTGCCTTCAACTCAGGTCATCATCTCAGGGTCCTGGGATGGAGCCCGCATCGGGTTCTCTGCTCAGTAAGGATCCTGCTTCTCCCTCTCCGTCTGCCTGCTGCTCCCTCTGCTTGTGTGCTCTCTCTCTCTCTCTCTCTCTGTCAAATAAACAAAAATCTTTTTTAAAAAAGTAGATCCTATATTGTATCCTGTCTAAAGTTATTTATTGTTCTCCAATTTCATAACTCTTGTAAATATCCTCAGGTAAAGGAGGAATCTGAGGTTTGGAAACATGCACCCACTCCAGACCTCAATCAAATAGAACCCACCATAAAAAAATATACATAAGGTCTGTATAAAAAGTATTTAAGAGCACAGGTTTTCTGTTAGTTCCTGTGGCTTTTGTAACAAATTTTGTAACAAATTATTTTGTAACAAATTATCACAAACTTGTTGGCCTCAAATCTCCAGTTTAATTATGGAAGCTATTGAAAGTACAGATTTTCTGGGTGCCTGGGTGGCACCCAGAATGGGTTAAAGCCTCTGCCTTCAGCTCAGATCATGATCCCAGGGTCCTGGGATCCAGCTCCGCATCAGGCTCTCTGCTTGGCAGGGAGCCTGCTTCCTCCTATCTCTCTGCCTGCCTCTCTGCCTATTTGTGATCTCTGTCTGTCAAATAAATTAATAAAGTCTTTTAAAAAAATTTAAAAAAAGAAAGTACAGATTTTCTGTTATAGCTGCAGGCATTAATAACTTTCAAACTCAGGGAAAATGCTTTGAGTATTTTTTTTTTAATTTTAAAGATATGGAACAATATGAAAGATTGTTTTAACATGTCTTCTATTTTGATATATGTATCCCAGTAGAATTAATTTATATAGTTTAGAAACAAGGACCACATTAACAGAATGTATACAATAATAAATTGAATAGTAAGCTATCATATTTACATTTTTCCCTTTCTGCTGAAAATTATAATTCATACTGCTGGAAAATGAATCTTGGACAAGACACCCAAGAAGATAAGAGTGAATTTCATCTTATAAAGAGCATCTATCTTGTCCTCTTAGATAGTGTAACAATTACAACTGGGAAGAATGGGTACTTTAAATTCCCTCACCACTTAGTCTAATTTGCCTCCTGTTGACAACACCTTTTACTTTTTACCACAGTATCCTATTTTATTTCCACTATAGCAGTTATCATTATCTTGTTCATATATGTGTTTATTTTCTGCCTCTCACTAGTCAGATAGAAACTAAATATAAAGCTTTATCCTGTTTACTGCAGCATTCCCATCACCTACAATAGCACCTAGACTAGTAAAGGCATTTGCAGATATTATTTACTAACTGGATAAATAAATAAATAAATCAAATAATTAATTAAAAGAAACAGTATAAATAAAAAATTATGGCAAGAATTCCAGAGAATAAAAACTTACAGATTGGAAATGCTTTGTCTTTACAGAAGTCTATTTTAATTAAATTGCTAATATGTCTTCATTTCACAGACATTTTCAGTACTTACTGAGATAGATGTAAGTATCTCAATGGGACAATTTTCATTTATCTTTTATTAAGCTACTGTTTTAGCCTACAAGATTCTACAGACTATAGGATATACCACCTTTAGGAAGTCTTCCATAAACTTCTGGGAGAAAAAAAGAAAAACTCAGAATGAATAGAGGTGGGCCTTTTTAGAAATGCTGTTGGTGTTTTTCTTTCTTTATAGAAAGGATCTAGGCTTACATAAAAGATGTCCAAGATATTAATGTTTTATTTACAAACAGCAATATCTTTATAGCCTTGTACTTCAAACTGTACAAATTTATCTAAGACTCAAAATTTCTACCAAGCTTACAAAATAATTTGTCAAGCCAGGCATTGCCTCCCAATCTTCAGGTTGGATGGTGGATATCCTAGCTAAATTAGTGAACACACATAGAATTTCATTTTCTTCTGATTTCAAGAATGATAAGTTGTGATTTTCCAAATTCAACTTTTGTTTTGACATGTTAATCTTATATCATAATGTCTATTGTCATTCTCCACCTTCCCTCCTGGTAAGAAAAAAGATTAACAAAAAGACATTAAGCTGTCCTTGCATAGGAATATCAAAATGTTAAGTATATTTCAGGTGTGAAATCTACAAAATGTTCTCATAACCTTCATTCTGCCAAAGCAACACTGTACAGATGTGCCTGGCAGTTAAGTAGCTATTAGAAAAGATGTCTGGTTCCATAATGAAATGGAAAGCCAACCAATGTCACTGATAAGTTATTGCTATCAAAGTTAGGATTATTAGCTGGAACATTCAGTCACAGCACAGGAACTGACACTTTTTGAAAGGAAACCAAAAACCTTCTATGTTACATTTCAGTCCTTCATGACAATTTCTAGGTCAAAATCAGAGCAATCCAAATGTATATGCTTACAGAGAATGTGCAAGTCTGTTGTCCTAAAATTGTCCATTTTCTATCACCTGAAATCACATGACAGAGAAAAGTAGGTAGAAGGCCTCTGTCACTTTCAATTTAAGCTTCACTCTTAACTTAATTCTTGAAAATCCTAATTCTAATTAGCTCTCTAAAAAGTCATGGTGGCTTTAGATTGCCTTAAACAGTAAACTATAAACAACAACAAAATAAGGGATATTTTTCATTTTAACACTTCATTTGGCACATGTGGGAAGTGTACATTTTATCATTCAAGGTTCGAGTTATTTTATTATTTTTTTAAAGATTTTATTTATTTGACAGAGAGAGAGAGATCACAAGAAGGCAGAGAGGCAGGCAGGGGGTAGGGAGTGGGGAGGAAGCAGGCTCCCTGCAGGGCTAGATCCCAGGACCCCGAGACCATGACCTGAGCAGAAAGCAGAGGCTTAACCCATTGAGCCACCCAGGCGCCTCAAGGTTTGATTTAAAGTGAATCTGAACTGAATGAATCATCTCCTTATCCTACCCCATTCTAAACCAAGTCAGGAGAGACCACCACTCATTACCACTCATGCTGTAATTAATTTCAGTCTGTATCTGCTTTTATTCTCTCTCCTTCCTCTCTGCTCCATTCTGCCCTCCACCACCAGATTGATTCTCCTAAAATATCTTTTCAGTCATGTTATTCTTTGGCTCAGAAGCATTTCCTGCCTCTTCGCTGGTCAGGATTTCCTCCAAGCCCCTTCATCTCACATTCTGGGTCTTTCTTTTCATGACCTCTCACTTTCCACTGCTCCTCTGACCCTATTCCCTATGACCAAAACATCCTGTAATGATCTACTTAATGTTCCCTTCATCCTCTTCCTGTAGTACTTGATTTTTTTTTTTTTCTTTTTCCTATGGAATTCCATGGTGGCTGAAATATCCTCCCCTACCTTTTGACATTCTTCCCTTAACATCTAGCCCAAATACCGTCTCCTGTACACAAAGTTCTCCAGGAATACTCACATAAAGGCATCTCTTTCTCCCTGTGGTGACTCATTACATGGACATTCTCCAATAACCATATATTTCTTTAGGTCCGATTTGAATTTAATTAAATTAAATGTTACAAAGCATTTACATTTTTCATGCATTTATATTCTCTCCAAAAGTAGATTATGAACTTCTTTTTTTTTTTTTATAAAGTATTTTTTTTTTAATTTACTTGTTAGAAAGAGAGAGAGTAAGCACAGGCAGACAGATTGGCAGGCAGAGGCAGAGGGAGAAGCAGGCTCCCTGCCAAGCAAGGAGCCCGATGTGGGACTCGATCCCAGGACACTGGGATCATGACCTGAGCCGAAGGCAGCCGCTTAACCAACTGAGCCACCCAGGCATCCCAGATTATGAACTTCTTAAAGGCACTAGTCACTTTCCAACATTCCTTTTATCTCCTAAGATAGCTAGCACAGTGTTTTTCATCTAATAACAATATAATTAATGTTCCCTAAATCAAGGATTTTTAAAATATTTGAGAAGTGAACAGATTGTGTATGTGACTAAACAGGTCCAGAATCATTACTGAACATATCTAAAGGTGACTGACTAGTAGTCAAATATTTGGTTTGCTTGATTATTTAAAATATTTTCTATTTATACCAAAGCTATATTATTTTGTTACTTAATTGGTTGTTCCCAAGCCATGAAATTTATAAAATACACTGTTTTTAAAAAGTATAGGCATATATAGGCAATTTGCAAATATAGTCTTGCATATAAATATTTATAAGTAAAACTAGGTATAAATAAGTTTCTCTGTGAATACAGATATTTCAAGGGCAACTCCAGAGAAGTCAGTTTAAATGATTTACAAAGTAAGAAGCAATATGCAAGAAATGCAATGACAATGGGGACATTGATATTTTTAATGCACTCTGAATGACATGACCAATAGCCTAGTAAGAATCAAATATTACACAAGTCTCTAATGTCCTGTTAAATCTTATGTTCTGCCATATAGCACTATAAACATATAATTGTAAATCTACATTTTCCATGAAGGTGAATAAGTAGCTTAATTTAATTCCTGTAATGTTTAAAATGTGGTGGACAATTCCAAGTTCAATTTTATCAAGGAGGTTTTAATATGCTGATATGTGAAAAAAGGTAGAAATAATATTACTGAGAAAATTAAATCAACAACTATTTTTAAATCAACAGTAAGTACTTGGGTTCCGGTTGAAGTGAGTTTGACATATGTCGGAATTATCCTTTCACAGCACTGTATCCCAGAGCAGTTTGGTGTTAATATTACATGTTGTCACTTACCATCTTTCAGGATGGTTTCTCTCTCTGTGCCATCTATCTTCTGCCGGCCAATTAGGAAACTGGTGGTGTCAGCAAAATAGATATAATTGGTTTCTGCGTGGAAATCTAAAGCACGAGGGTTTACCAGATTCTCTATGGGGATCATGTATTCATCAGCTATCTTGGTATTCAAGTCCATTCCTCTAACAATTCCTGGGCGTCCTTTCCCATAAAAGAGGAACAACTCATTCTTCAGTCCTGCAGAAGAAAGATTACAAACACAAACAACTGAGGCTGCCTAATCTTCTTTACACTGCAGAATGCCGCTGTTTAATTAACTGGCACAATTAGCGTTTTAAAATTCAATACCAAAAATTAAACTCTAAAACATGCCAAATGTATCCTGATGCAAGAAGTCCAGCTAATTGCATTACTTTAATTAAAACAGAAATTACTTCCGTGAATGGGTTATATTTAGTTAATTATTCTTTTGTCTATAACTGTCTGTATAACAAAAACATGACAGATCATTGGATAACTGGTAATAGTAAAATGGACATTTATTAAAACATCCGGCACATTTAATTTTACAATTCATTACAATCTATCTAACACATTCTGTAGATACTAACTGTAGCATTCATTATGTCTGACAATGCTAAAAACTTCAGAATATTTAAAGCACCCTGCCTCAGCGTTTGCATCTAAGGCTGTCAAAGGCAAACAAATAGAATCACACAGTATCACAAATGTGCAGGGGAATATATTACAAATGTCTAAACATGTGTTTTATTTATTTTTTTAAGAAATGAAATAAAATGCCAGTTATAGTCTCACTTTTTTCTTTTCATCTTAATTAGAATGTAAGAAGTTGATGTTGTCTGCCAGTAACTCTGATGTACAACACAGCCCTTATCAAAAATGAAACAAAACAAAACAAAGCAAAAACAAAAACTCCACAAACAAAAAACTATTTCCCAGGTTAATATGCTAAAATCACTTGTAGTTTTTTTCTACATAGTGAGATAACTCCCTCAGACTTTCATGTGGAAATACACACCAGGCTCTTTAATTTCTAGAGCAGTTGACTTAGTTTAGTTTATACAATTTGAAGAAAATACTTTATATAAAATTATATATACTTTGCATAAAAGTATATATAATACTTTATATACTGAGTTTTAGTAAAACTGAGGATACAAATGACTCAAATATAATTGGGTAACAGTACCATAAGTGAGATTCTTAACAAAGCAAGATAACTAAACTATAAAAAATTTGGAGAAAAAAGAGGAAAAAAATGAGCAATTACTTATAAATTCAATACCCTCAATACAAACAATACTGACCGTTTATATATTTTCTTTCTCTCGCTTTCTTTTAAAATTTATGTTAGTGAATATTAAATGCATAGAAGCTGGTATTTATTATATTTTAGTATATTTTATAAAAGCAAATTTCATGCACCTGGCAGAGATCTTAAAGATATTTTCAGAATACTGAAAGGTATGCAGGTGCCCTAAACCAATTCTTCACTCTTTATTTTCTTATTTCCCTTTCATCCCAAAACATCCAATATCCTGATTATTTCATCATTGTATTTTGTCAAGTTTTAGTACATATATTACATGTATTTCCCAACAGTACATGGTTTGACTTTGCATGTTTGAATTGCATGTGTGAATTCTTCTGTGAATTAATTTTATTCTTATTATACCTGTAATATTCACCCATGGTTGTTGTAGTCATTGTTCACATATTTCCACTGTTATATTGTATTCCTTCATGTGACTATTTCAAACTTAATTTATTTAGTTATTTTTCTAATGTACAATTAATTATATAGAAGAGGATGCTCAATTTTATATTCTGCTTTTATTATCAAATCTTAGCATCAAAATTATGTTCTATGTTGACCCATTATTTTAAGCCTTACATTCATTCTTTCAGTATAGTCAGCATATGATAATTTGTCAAACTGTTCCCAATTGGTTTTATATTTTCATTATTATAATAATACTGAGATAAACATGTTTTTCTTCAACCTAGCATTTTACACATTTTCTTAGATGATCTCTAAGTATACATTTCTAGAAATGGAATTAATGGTAAAGAATATTAACATCCTTCTTCCTCATTGCCCTCATAGCCTTTCAGGGTCCACCTACTTTCAAGAGTATTTTTAAAAATAATATTATAGGGCACCTGGGTGGCTCAGTGGGTTAAAGCCTCTGCCTTTGGCTCAGGTCATGATTCCAGGATCCTGGGATGGAGCCCCACATTAGGCTCTCTGCTCAGCAGGGAGCCTGCTGCCCCCTCTCTCTCTGCCTGCCTCTCTGCCTACTTGTGATCTCTGTCTGTCAAATAAATAAATAAAATCTTAAAAAAAAATAATAATATTGCATATTATTTAAAAGTAATGATTTATTTGAAAATTAACATTTCTACCAACTTTACATGCATAAATATTTTTATTTTTTAAAAACAGAAATCTTTGGCGCACCTGGGTGGCTCAGGTCCTCCTCCCTCTCTGCCTGCCTCTCTGACTACTTGTAATCTCTGTCTATCAAATAAATAAATAAAATCTTTAAAAAATTAAAAAAAATAAAACAGAAATCTTTAAAAATTTTAAAAATAAAATAAAAAATAAAGTAGGAATCTTAGGGGTGCCTGGGTGGCCCACATTGTTAAGCATCTGCCTTCAGATCAGGTCATGATCTCAGGGTCCTGAGATCTAGTCCCTGTTGGCTCCCTGTTCAGTGGGGAGTCTGCTTCTTCCTCTCCCCTCTGCTCATGTTGTCTCTCTCTGTTTCTCAAATGAAGAAATTAAAATCTAAAAAAAAAGAATCTTAAAAAAATAAAAATAGGAATCATATATACACTGCAGTACCTCATTTAAAAAAATCATATCTAATTGTCATTAAAGTCTTCAAAACATTATTTCCTTTTTTCAAAATATTTTATGTATTTTATTTGACAGAGAGAGTAGGAATAAGGGGAGAGGGAGAAGCAGACTCCCCACTGAAGAGGTAGCTCAATGTGGGGCTCAATCCCAAGACCTTGAGATCACACCTGAGCTGAAGACAGATGCTTAACCAACTGAGTCACCCAGGTGCCCCCCAAAACATTATTTTCAGTGACAACATGTTATCTGCTAGAGAGGCAACGATTGTCAGCTGCATACCTATTGTCGAGAGGCAACGATAGTCAGCTGCGTACCTATTGTCGGATATTTAGATTGTTTCTGGGTTTTTGTTATTATAAATACATTTACAATGAATTTGTTCAGTCAAAAGAAGGATAATTTCTTTAAAGATACTGTTAGTTTTATAGTTTTTAAAAATATTTTATATCAAATGTCTTTCCAACAGTGACATCAATTGCCAATTCTATTAGCAATGTATAAGAACACTAGTTTCACCATACTCAATTTGTTAATGATTTCTTTTCTTTTAAAGATTTTATTTATTTATTTGTCAAAGAGGAAGATCACACAAGCAGGGGGAGCAGCAGGCAAAGGGAGAAGCAGGCCTCCCACTGAGCAAGGAGCCAGATGATACAGGACGCAGTCACAGGATTCTGGGACCATGACCTGAGCAGAAAGCAGAAGCTTAATGGACTGAGCCACCCAGGCGTCCAGCTAACATTTCTTTTTAATTGATATTTTCCTTGGTAATTGATAAACCTAGTATTCCATTGGTTTAATGTATGTATATGTGTCCTTTTTTTCCATATTTTTAAAGAATTTATTTATTTATTTATTTCGAGAGTGCAAATAGTGGAGGGTGGGTGCAGGGTGAGAATCTCAAGCAGACTCCCCACTGAGCGCAGAACCCCATCCAGGACGTAATCTCACAACCCTGAGATCATGACCTGAGCCAAAACCAAGAGTCCAATGCATGAGCAACTAAACCACCCAGGTGTCTGTGTTTTAAATAAGAAAAAAAACAAGTTTCCCATTGTTTACTTAAATCACTTATTTTAGTTATTCAACACCTACTTAAAAGTTTCTTCTAGTGTGTTTTCTTGTATGATAGACAACTGAAACTAAAAACAACCGTTCAGAGATACTTATAGAGCAATGGGCCTGGTGTTAAGTACTTAAAATAAGATCTATGAATCATGTTTACAATATGGAAATGAAGGTGCCTTTTGCTACTTCTATTGGTATTTATCTGGAGGATAAATTGAGTTTTTTCCACATGAGTGTTCTTCCTTTGTGTATTATCAAGCACAAGAAAGGGGGTGTTGTTTTGTTCTCTTTACTAGTAGGGAACTATCAGATGTGACATATTTCTAGAGCTAATAGTCATGGTTCAAGTTGTGGAAATTCCTGGATATCAGTTAAAATGGTGTGCTTTTGAAGTTACCATTGGCATTTGTGGCTTCCTGATGCCCTGGCTTCTGAGTGTAGCAGGTCTTCAGTATTAAGCCAGGATAGTTCAATGGTGGTTTTGAGGGATGTTCTGAGGACTGAGTCGAGAAGTTACTGCTTCAGGATTTTCATTGATTGTGTAGCACCTATTTATTTGCATTTGATCTTTTCCTGCTTAAAATAACTAGAATTGTCTCTGCTAATGTAAATGTGTACCATGATCGATATACTACATTAAAGGTGATTGAAGCTTAGGCAACTGTGATCCTATTTTCCTCCAAACACATGTATGTATGTATGCATACATGCAAATATGTATGTATAAATGTGTAGATTGTATTTTTTTATAACATGCCATCACTTTTCAAGTGGTAGCCATACCAGTTGGTATCCAATCCAATAAAGACAATCCAATAAAGATTGTCACACACGCGTGTACGCGCGCACACACACACACACACACACAACTTCACTCATCTTGAGGCTTCTCTCATTTATTCAGAGAATCTCTTGATCATGAGACCCAGCATTTAATATAAAGTTAGAAATAAAAACAAAATACTAATATATGCATTTTATCAAAGTTGAACCTCCTGCGTTGTTGATTTAGAAATATTTGTGATACCATTTAAACTTAAAATTTTAACAAAATAGTGATCTAATGTCATAGTCCTCAGTAAGCACAAGCCAAGAAAGTTGAAGAGATGGCAAGACAGTGATCAGAGAGGGAACACTAACAGAAATAAAAAGCCATTGCTATAGCAAAATGGAGACAAAATGGGCACTGTAAAAAGCAGTCATCCTAACTTTAAAAATTATGATATTGAGAAACATTTGAAGGACAACAGTCTCCACATGGACATCATTTCTATAAGAATCATTCTACTATATCTGATTATGAAGACCTAACCTAAATTTAACTAATTTTGGGGCAATAATCTAAGTTTAAAAAGTCATGTATAAATTATTTATTATTTAAATAATAAACAATTAAATTATTCAGAATATTTCAAAAATAAAACAAAGATATGTCTGTTAGAAATCTTTCCAATAAAATTGTTAAAGAGATTGATATTTAATTAGTTTAGCTCCAGTTACCTGGAAAATTAAATAATGAAATGAATTTCACTCCCCAGTGATGCTGGATAAGATGAAACATTATTTTATGTGGATTTCTGTTGGACTAAACAGCACACCTATTACTAGGAGCAACTTCTTAATTCATGTAACAGAAAATATGGTCAACCAAACATTCAGGCTCATTTGAAGGCTCAAAAACCTTCTTTAAGAAATTAGGGAAAGGATCTTCCTAAAAATACACCCTAAAATATGTTTCCCAGGGATCCATAAATTTAATGATTCTATAGCCTGATTTAGTTTCTCGTTCACATTATCACAAAACAAAACAAACAAAAAACCCTGAATACTGAGAAAAATGGCTGGTACATTTTGCAGGCAAATTTCACCTGCTTAAGTCTTATGATATTGCTGATGTTGATGTTGCTAATTAATAATAATAAAAAAAAGCTATTCTGAAGCAGTGGCTGCTGACAACATACTTTTGCAGGACCTGCCATCACTTCCCAAGTTGAAGCCCGTCCTGCAGCGACAGGTCCGTGTTTTGTAACTGCTGCTTAGCAGACAGATGTGTGAGCATCCCCCGGGCATTCCATATGGATCCACTTCACATGCATGGCTTCTGACTACAAGAAATAAAAAAAACAGCACACTTGAAATTTTCCAAAGACAAGATAATTATGTACCTCAGCAGTATGTTGAAACGTTTGCAGTGCAAGGAGAGAGAATCCTACCACAAATCTTTATACCCAGCTATTTATTATCATAATCAATTGGAAAAAGAGTTTCAACCTCACAGAAGTAGAGGTAGGAATTTGCCAAAGTCCTCCTAAAATATATTTAAGAAAACAATTCTGTTTTTATATTAATTCAAACTGTCTACATGTAAGCAAAATATGTTATATGATTCTTTGGATGAATGCTTGTTCTTTTTAAAAATACATATTTCTGCACTGCAGAGAAAAAAATAAAAATTAAAACACATACTTCTTACAAATATAAAAAAATAACTGTTAAAATATGCCAGTTAGGTCATTAAGAAGAGCAAATATTTCTTTTGAAATAATCCATTATATGGGCACTTAACCTAGAAGATATAGGACTCAGTAACTATCTTTACTGAGAAGTTCTGAGACTTTTTTTTTTTTTTTTTAGTTTTGAGTCTGTTGCCATTTTGAGAACTCTACCACAAAGTGAATGTGTGTATGTGTGTATGTGTGTGTGTGTGTGTGTGTGTGTGTACGCATAATTTTCAAAATTTTAGTTTGATGCTAGTTTACATGTGGAGATTAAGACATAGAAGGACATTTCATAAGTGTAGAAGTTAGAGAAGGAAAAAAGAAAAGGAAAAGGACTGTATGAAGAGAATGAGAAAAAAATGAATTAAAGAAAAAAAAGCTGTGGTAGGAATAGTATCTGTAACATTTTATATACTTTTATAATATTTCCTTTTTGATCACCATTTGAAATTGTGACAAATAACATGGCAATTTTCTTTTAATTTAATAAACAGTTATGCTTTTAAAAATTGTGACATGTTTGTTTTGTATTCCTGATTTTCTAAATGAAAAGCTCTTTAACCCCCACTCTTGTGCCCCATAGCCTATTGTCAACACAGTAGCCATACTGATTCCTTTAAACAGTCAGTCATATCATGAGACCCCTCTGCTTAATGCTTCTTAAGGACTCCTCATCTCAATAAAAGTATATGGAGAAAGTTCTAGAATTATCTCTAGGGCCCTACTTATTATGGTCCTCCTTCATTTCTCCAGCCTCATTCTTCTACCTGTTTTTCCCTTTTTCATTCTCCTTTAAACACATATGTCTCCTTGCCTTTCCTTGAAAAATCTAAGCATGCTCTTCCTCATGGGTTTTGTGTTTGCTAATCTCTTTACCTGCCATGCCTGTGCCTTACTTCTTCAACTATTTCAAGTCTTCATTTCATTTCATTATTTCAGTGGGACTTCCTCTGACCATTCAATATAAAATTGCAAACCGCCCTCATCCCTGAGACTTCCTCTATGCTTTACTTTTCTCTATGGCACTCCTAATCTTCTAAAATAATAATAATTTACTTGGTCATTTTAAAATTATGGCTTCTCTGCTGGGATGCAAATCTCATATAAGTGAGAATTTTTTGGCTGTTTTATTCACTGCTGTGTCTATACAATAATGTCTATACAATAGTTTCTGGTACACAGTAAGTGGCCAATGAATAACTGATAAATAAATAAATCCTAACGCCAAACTCTAAGAAGGTTATTTACAGAGCTCCAAATTTAATTGTACTGTAAACATATTTGTGAAAATACATTGTCTCAACTAAATATACATTAATGTTTAGACAGTTCTAAAGTAGTTTCAATTCGAAGCACAAAAAAAAAAAAGGATGAGGGGTGCCTGGGTGGCTCAGTGGGTTAAAGCCTCTGCCTTCGGCTCAGGTCATGATCCCAGAGTCCTGGGATCGAGCCCCACATCAGGCTCTCTGCTCAGGAGGGAGCCTGCTTCCCCATCTCTCTCTCCCTGCCTCTCTGCCTGCTTGTGATCTCTGTCTGTCAAGTAAATGAATAAAATCTTTATAAAAAAAAAAAAGGATGAAAATTTGGGGTTGGTTATTCTTGTATGTCACATTATTCTATATATAATTGAACATAAATTGTATTGGTGAACAAGGATCACTAACTTACTATGCAAAAATAACTAGTTTGTGTCTTTAAGAAATAATTAGAAACATTATATCCTCTCATTAAAAGTTATTCTTTAAATTAATTTGTATTAAAGAATAACTAGGGTAAGTTAAGAGATCAGAATGACTGCAATAAAAACTGGGTAGATACTGTAAGAGAGTCACCTGATTTCAAATGTCTCCCAAAATGATTAAAAAAATAAAAATCCTTAGCATCTTAGCATCTGGGTTTCCTGTCTACACACAGCATGATTGAAAGCTCTTTCCTGAATCTAAATCTAGCCATCATTTCAATTCTGTGGTTGTAGAAACAATTCACTAGGAACTGAACAATTTGTCATTTAGACTTGTGCAGGGAGTGCTATTCCATTTTATCAAGCAGACATGTACATTTTTGCTATCAAAAAGAATTTATGACTCATCCACCTTAATTCCATACAAAGTACAAGGACCATAGCCCATTCAGCCTACCATTTTAAAGGCAATGAAGAAGGCTTGAGTCTTACCTGTTGGTTGAGTTCTTTTTTGATAAATTCGGATTCCTCGAGCATTTTCCATTTTAATTAATGAATGAATATCTGTGCCATTAAATCGGTTTATTCTTATGATATTGAAGTTATCAGGATTGGTTGCATATAAATAGTCTTCAAACACAGTTATGCCATAAAGATGTCTGACCTATATGGAGGGGTAAAAATAACTATGATTTTTAATTATGCTGCTTTCTACTTGAAAGAAAAACTGATTGCTATTTACTATTATGGAAAAATTCCCATAGTAGGAGAGTCACACACATATCATCATTTATTTTCTCTCAAAGAATTAAACATTTCACTAATTTAAATTTTTTCTCTGAAAAGAAAACACTATGCAGTAGTAGATAAATCAGTTCCAAATGTGTGGAGAATTTTATTCATTTATTCTTAATGAATTCATTAAGAAAACATGTTTAGTAGCTACTTTTCAAAGGCAAGTGAGAACAAAACTTCCAAGCATACTCAATAAGATGCTTATGGCTGCATTATATAAAATTTGAGATTTTTTTATGGACTGCTTGTTCATAGAGTCAGAAGGTGCAAAATCTAAAGAAGTATAGCTCTGGCTGTGTAAGGACTGATGAGAAAACACCTTTAAAACTTATTTTATAAGTTCAAAATCCCATATATATATACATATATATCCCATATATATGTATATATATATATATACATATATATATGTTTTTTTAAATCCCACTTTTTTAAGCCACTAGTAACATTTAGATGAATACTTGTCCCAGAATGGCAAACAATAAATAATGAAACTATGTATTTGGAATAATTTTTTAAAAAGACAGCACTTTGCTCAGAAATCACATGTTTCTAAAGCCTATTCATACTGGAAATGTAACTAATGGCACTTAAACAACATAACTCTCCTAAGCAGAGGTCCTGGGAATTGAGTGGAGGAATGGACATCTTGCAGTCATGGCAAGTTTCGAGTAAAGCAGAGGAAGAATGAGTTGACTCATTTTCTCTGGCATTTTGGCATTTCTCCTATTAGAGTTAATTTAAAATGGTTCTGTGTCAGGGTGGGGTGGGTTATGATTTGATTTGCTGTAGAGATTCTCTTGGAAATATCTTTCACAATTCTTTGGCATTATATGGTACTCTTAGTATAGATTTGTAGTTAAGAGAATTTGAAAAAGATTGTATGTTTTGACTGTAGGAATTTATTTTTTTTAAGATTTTATTTATTTATTTGAGAGAAAGAGAAAGAGCAAGGTGGGGGGAGAAGCAGAGGGGGAGGGTGAAGCAGACTCCCACTAACCAAGGAGCCAGACTGGGGGCTCATCCCAGGACCCTGATCATACCTAAGCCAAAAGCAGACACTTAACCAACTGAGAAATGTAAGATAGGAATTAATGAGGAGCCCAAAATAAAGCCTAAATAATGTTTTCCAACGTAAGGGTCATTCCCCAGTGTGTGTATGTGTGTGTGTGTGTGTGTGAGTGTGACTGTGTGTGCATGCATGCACAGGCGCATGTGCCAGAGAGAAGGGGTGGGCATGTCATGTGTTTATTTACTAATATTATTTGCACATAAGCTGATATCATATTCCCTAGATAAATCCGAGTCCAAATTTGACTTGAGCAAAACTTGTTCCTATAAAAATTGCAAGTAAACTCAATTTTTCCATCACCATTAATCTCATACCTGTTTTGCCCAAAGTTTGGAGCCAATCATCTGGGAGTGTGGTTGTGGCAAACTTACGTTGTTCTTTACATAACTGCCAATCCACACCGAAGAGGGAAAGCAAAGCCACAGAAGGGACAATTGGGCAGGAAAGAAAATATGTTCACACAGTAAAGATGAAATTGTACTCACTGTCCCTGTTCCTTCCTTCAGAAGAGACTGTTTCCCATAAAGTAAGTACACTGTTGCCTGCTCTGCTACTCCAGACACAGGCAGGAGGAGCTTAGAGTGGTGGCGAGACATTCTGTCTGCAGCCCAGATATTTAGAAAAAAATGTATCTGTGTCGGATGACTTAATGGCCCAGTAAGCATATGTTTAGGGAATCAGAAAAAAAAATGGAAATGAAAAAAATGAATAATTGAAAACCATACATTAGAAAACTTTTAAAAAGTAATCAGGAGGAAAATTATTTGAATTTTTTATCTTTGTTTCAAAGTATAGAGTTTTAATTACATATAGGTAAAAAGATGACCCATCATAATCATTTTAGAGATTAGATCCTCTAAAAATCATAACTAAGGCTTTCCAAACAAATTAAGTTTTTTAGGCAAAAGAATGAAAGAGAAAACTGGCCTCATCTCTAATATTGGACACTCTTTCTTTCTCTTTCTTTCTTTCTATCCTTCCTTCTACTTTTTTTTTTTTTAATTCCTAACTTGGTGCATTTGTTTGCCTGTCAAGGAAGGAAAAATAATTTTTGTTAAAACAAATTAGAAAGGGAAGGTAACTTTAAGGGATCATTACAGAATACTTTTATCTTGGATTGCAAAAGAAAGAAAAAGGATTCACATATTTCATCTCCATAGAATAAGAATCTCACAAGAAATTAGTGCAATCACTGAGGTAAAATTGAATTTGAGAAAGTACATTAGCAAATAAGTTTATTTCTACTTAGAGATCTCCTTTAAGTGTCTATTGAGTGTTATCTGCAAAACCTTGTAATTCAACAAGGCGAAAACTATACAGATGGGAAAGATCTTGACCTCAGTGACTTTCACAGAATTCTCATTCTAAGAAGCACTTGAATATATCAAAAGGCAAAATTTAGTTCAACCTTTGAAAATAATAAAAATATTTTTGTGAGCAGGCATTTGCTTTTGTTAGCACAGTATCTCCAAGGCCACATGGGATAGATGATAGTTAGCTCCTTACAAATAAACTATTTAAATTAGATTTTAGTAAGTTTTACTTTTAATAGGTCAAAACATCTGTCTTATCCTAATTCTTTTCTTACTAGTGTGGCACTATTGCTTTTGCTTATTGTTTTTATTTTAGTTTTGTTGGCTTTTGTTTTGTTTGCTTTGCTTTTAATAGAGCAAAGGAGGAAGTCAGAGGCATCTCTGATATTATGGAATGCACTGTGAAAAGAACATTCTCTCATATAGGAAATACATCACAATTTTTATGACACTTTGCAGCTTGACTTCATAAGAAATTTTCAACATTGCAATTCAAATTTTGGGTCTTCGTCCTAGTATGACACCATTCATTTTATTACCTTAGCTGCATTTTCTAACAAGATTGTACTTACTTGTCTGCCTTGAATGATAGTATGTCTGTTTTTTCCGTGATAGTCCACTACTTCCACATAGTCCAAGTAAAGATCTACCCAGTAAACCAATTTGTTGACTAGGTCTAGTGCCAGTGCAGCTGGCTGCTCTGTCTTTGAATCAATTATCCTTGTTCTGTTCAGCCCATCCATGTCACATCGCTCCACTTTGGCCACATTCCCGTAGTCAGTAAAGAAAAGTTTTCTGTTGAAAGAAAACTAAATGTTAAAGTGGAGGGGAGGGGGAGCATATTCAATACAACCATCTGTAAAAAACAGAACTTTTCCTTCTAATTTATTTCAGTGGTTACATCTGTTAGCTTCCCATAACCATTTCCATATAATATCACTCATAAACAGAGAAATCTGCTAATGAATATTGCAGGGCATAAGGGAGCAGGTTAACCAACAACTGTAAAATTTCCCCAAAATGGATGATTATGGTGGGTTTATTATTGTATTAGGGGAAATGTTTCTTTAAGCCTCATAGAGCTGATACACAGACACCACAGGAACGCACGCAGCCCATTTGGTATAAGCTTCGGAAGTGAGCCAAGTCACCAGGCCAGGGCACGTGAGCTATCAGGCTTCATCTTCAACCTGCTTTTCAAATTGCCTAGTAATGTCTGTCTCCTATAAAAGCTATTTTGTGGAGCTCAATGATGCTATGAGTGGTAGAGAATAGCAAACCTGGAATGGAATTAAGCAGATGGAAAAGCAAATGTGGTGTTTGTAGCAAAAGAAATAAAACATAAATAATCTCCCCAAAACCAATCCCAAATTCTCCCAAATATTCCCAAATCAAAAAATTTCATAAAGCAAATGCAGGCCATTACTCCTCACTTTCCCTTTATTTGAAAGAACAATCTAAAAAGCAATGTTGACCTCCAAAACAAAAAATAATCCTTCCGTGAAGCACTAATAGTATCTATCAAAGTTTTAAATACCTCCAACACCTCAGTGTCTAATGTTTGATTAGTATTCACTATGTTTAGTAAACACAAATCAATTTCAGTTAACCTGACAATATTTTAACAAGATTACCTACTCAGGAGACTAAATTACCTTTGTAAACAGAAGACTATTTTACCTTGACTTAAATACAGTATCAAGAATAATCTGATTTACAGTGACTGAGGAATATTAAGATTACCTAGAGTATAGAATATTTGATTTTACAAACTTGGTGAATTAGTTTTTAGTTACTTTTCTTAACATCCTTGCATTATATAACAGTATGGGGTATTTTTCAAGCTAAAAAGTATGATTTAAACTATAATTTAGCTCTTTCTCCTGCGTGAGGTTTTGACTAATTTTTAAACATTAATGCATAGTGTTCTGTAACAGTATAAGCCAGATTTTATTCTGAGAAGACATTTCCCTAAATGTTCTTGAAAGATCAATTTATCACGGTAAATTAAAAATTATTTTCAAGTAACATTCTATTCAGGTGAAGAACTTTTCTATTCTAGTAAAGAAGAAATAAAAGGGCATAAGGTGCCACATTTTATTGTTATGCTTAACATTCAAACTTCCACTTCTATGCACTCACTTGCACTTGCTCTCTCTCTTTTCCTGCTTCCATCTTACATCTCCTCTCTCATCACTTCAATTTGTACATAGCTATCCCAAGTTGAATTATGACAAGGAGTACCTAGTTTTCCTATTTCTTACAGTAGAACACTACCCGCTATTCCTGCTATATGAAGCTCTCCTTTTCATCCCATAAAAAATGCCTCTCCTTTTCTAGTTTCCTTTTCTGACTGGTCTGTTTCACAGAGCTGCAGACATGCTCGTGTGAGGGTAGGTTTGGATATAGGATATAGAGAGTTGGAGGCTCTGACACACTATGGATAATGTGATATGTATAGACTAGGCATAGTGATATAAAGCAGGTGATTGTGCCAAGTACATGGCGTTGAATAGGAAAGATGAGTCTGGAGTTGGAGACTTCCTGGAAGTCATTTTGAGATGACTTAATTACATGTAATTCCAAAAGGGAAAAAAGAGAAGTGTGCCAAGACCAGAACCGTGGAGAATGAAACCAAATAAAAATCAGAGGCTATCTGATTATTTCATTATACCTTCTAGTACTATTAGCCCAAGAGTATATACATTGAAATAAATACTTCACTATAAAAAAAAAAAATCAGAGGCTATGGTCAAAGAGATAATACAGACTTTCTAGAAGTCTAAGGGAGAAAAGTTCCAGGATAAAAGACCAGAGTTGTTGGCTGGGTCAATCACTTCGCAAAAATAATACAGATTAAGAAAATGTTGAATTTGACATTTGTTAAAATACCAGTAATTTTGAGAAGTTGCTTTGAGAAGTTTAGTTATGGAGGAAGAGTGAACCAGCTGATGATGAAAGCAGTCGGGGAAAATGTGATTTATTTTTCTAAGATTTTCAGTGATATTGGTCTATTGCAGGAATGACGCAAGTGATTCTCATATTTATTCCAGGTCATAATAAAACTGGTTGAGGTAATTCTCTGACTAAGATTCAGTCAAAATATGGGGAAAAAAGTATAAATATATGACTTATCAAAATATCCCTGTTTTAATGAAGAGTAAAATCAAAAGAATAGGAGGACTTTGGGTATGTGAAGAAGAAATAGTAAAGATCTAGAACTGTAAAGAATTTATTATCTTTCTATCTCTAGCACACAGTAAAACAAACAAACAAACAAACAAACAAAACTGGTGCCCAGTAGAGACATCAAAGATGTTCCTATACCAAATTGGCCCTTTTCAAACTTCAGAACACTGACTATGATGAGTTCTGTTCACTTATAATTGAAATGCAAGAAATGGAAGTGTTCACCAGGATAATAGCTATGATACCATAAAACTGTAAGCAGCAAGTACCCATAGTCACATGGTTATAGGCATTTTTTGAAGTTACTTGTTTTAGTAATTTTTTTATATTTTTTATAAACATATAATGTATTATTAGCCCCAGGGGTACAGGTCTGTGAATCTCCAGGTTTACAGACTTCACAGCACTCACCATAGTACATACCCTCCCCAATGTCCATAACCCCACTCCCTACACCCCTCCCCCAGGCCCCCCTCAGTTTGTTTTGTGACATTAAGAGTCTCTTTTGGTTTGTCTCCCTCCTGATCCCATCTTGTTTGTCTTAGTAATTTTTTTTTTAAGATTTTTATTTATTTATTTATTTGACAGAGAGAAATCACAAGTAGGCAGAGAGGCAGGCAGAGAGAGAGAGGAGGAAGCAGGTTCCCTGCCAAGCACAGAGCCTGATACGGGACTCGATCCCAGGACCCTGAGATCATGACCTGAGCCAAAGGCAGAGGCTCAACCCACTGAGCCACCCAGGCGCCCCTGTTTTAGTAATTTTTAACCTTAGTTTAAAATCTCCTACTACCATTACAGAGAAAAGCTTCATTTTTAGGGCATTCTTTAATTGAGACATATTTGTATTAGCATTGAAAACAAAAGTTAAAGTTTCTATCTAAAATCTAACTAAATTTCATCTGTGATATGGGTTGAAAAATCACTCTTTTCTTTCCTATGAGATATCTGTCCAAATCTTAGAAAAAGTAAATAGTTCTTTGACCCCATTATCTCACTGATCCTCACCTCTAAGACAGAAGGGGCAGATTGTTTTTATTTTACAAAGGAAATAAGCTCAAAGTCCACATGATCAGCCATTACCAGAGCCATAGCATGAATGTTTGTCATACCTTTTAACTCATTATTTTAAAATAATTTCAAACTTGCAGAAAGGTTATAAGAATAGTCGCGTGAATATCTATGTCATTCACTTAGATTCGTGGGTTGTTTATCTTTTGTCTCTCTGGTTATTTCTAGTCCTGCCTAGTACTCGTGACAGTAAATTGCAAACATTGTGACCTGTTACATCTAAACACTCCAGCCTGCATTTTCCTAAGTGCAAGGATCTTTTCTTGCATAACCACAGTACACCTATCAAAATCAATAATTTTAACACTGAAAAAAAATAATTTTAACAGATACAATATACAGCTTTTATTCAAATAATTATGCGCACTGACCAATAATGTTCTATATAGTCAAATTTCCCTTTTTTTTTTTTTCTGATGTAGTGTCTAATCCAGCATCATATGTTGCATTTAATCATCTTTTTTTCTCTAGGCTCTTCTAATTCTGAATGGTTTTTCAGCCTTCCTTTGTTGTTCACAATGTGATTATTTCTTAGGGGTAAATGAGTTGTTTTAAAGAATATCTTCATGTTGAATTTGCTTGATTTTTCTCATAATTATATTATGTTATGCCTTTTGAACCGAAATGCCATAGTTTTGTACCTTCTAGTAACTGCCTCTGATCTTGGAGACTATGGGTAAATCTATGCTCTACTTCAGAAATTCCATAAAAAAGAGCACATATGGTAGTTTGGAGTCTCATTTACTTAATTTTATTTAGTATTTTTTGAACACTTAACTCTATTGTTCTCAGTTACCATTTTAGCATCTTCTCCTACCAGGAATCGAGTTGCTGACGAAGCTTCAAGTACAGCAAAGCCCCCAGTATAGTGCCATGATGAACTCATGGTGGATAGAAGGGACCATTCCAAAATTAGTCTTATACCCCATTCCCTCAGGATTACAATAATGGCATTTTTTCTCTCTCTGTTCATTCATGTGTTATCGATTTTTTTTTTTTTACCTATAGCATGAAAAAGAAATTAAATTGTGATTGCTCTTATCTTGTCCATCACTTATTTTTTGAATGGCATTCTATCTGATTCCCACTAACACAAAAATTTAAATTAAAATAAAACAATACTGCAACTACTGACTGTATTTCTATGACATATTTAACTATTAGTTAATAAAGGACAGCAACATTTCTTTCAAATTGTCCTTTATTCGTCCAGCTCATTATTCTTCTGAGTCAGCATCTGTAGTAGATAGGAGTTTATCATGTTGGCTTCCTTATCTCATCAGATACGGGAAACTGATTTTATCTAACATCTTTGCTGATTATATGAGTAGCCCCGTTTTACTAAAGATATATAAGTTTTACTATAGATATATAAGTTTTATACAGTTGGAGATAGTAAGAAACTTTGAGTGTTGTTGGTAAACTTGCCTGACATAAATCAAAAGTTGCAAAGGGAACAGTGATAGAGCACTGTGCTTACAGAGTTATGGCTCCAATCATCCTTACACTTTAAAGCAAAGCAATTGTTATAGGTACTGACATTTTAAAACACGTATTTTATTTTCTTTAGCTGATAAAAATAAGACTTACTTTTGCCAGTGATATACATTTTAAATGATGCTTCTGCAGTTTTGTACTTTGTCCAAATGGACAAAGGGGGATTTAAACACATCAGAGTCCTCTCCATCTCTTTTTAACTGCACAGTCAACCTTGGGTTTGTGTCATATTCTTACTCCTAATATTTTGGTAATAGCTTCATGATGGAATTCAGAAATTTTCAGAGTTCTTACAATGAAATTACCTACTATTCATTTTAACTGCTGAAAAATGAGATTACATAGCAAGATTTAGGTTAGGGAGTAGATGAGAGGGGAGCAAATAAAGACATATTACCAGATTAAAACAAACAAACAAAAACATTGCTCTCATCAAGTCCTAGGAAACCATCCATATATATTAATCACCTGTTAAAATATGTAACTGCATTTCTTCACACTTTAGCAAAATAATATATATTTTCTTTGATAAGGATTACATTAGGAACTTCATTTTTCAGTCTTGTTTTTAAAATAATTGTGTTACTCAAATAATATCAATAGTAATACAACTTTTTTCTTCCATTGTGTATACAAAAAAATGAACAAGAAAACAATTTTCCACATTATATAGAGTAATTAAAGTACATTCAGAACTAAAGTAGGAATATTAAATATTTAGCATTGCAATTCTAAAGTGCAATCGTAAATCTGAAAGAGTAATGAGTCTTTGGAGCAAGAGCTTTAAATTCAAATTCTATTAGCTCCTGCTACTTAAAGGATGTGGATGATAAACAAACTATTTTCTCTGCCTAGCCAAGACTGTTCAAGACAGTTACTTATTGATTTTTACTTGTTAAGGTTTTTGCTTTCATTGTTTGAAAAATCTCTCTCAAACTTGGTTTTCAGTTCATACATAAACACACAGAAATTAAACTTGACATACAGACTCTGGCTCTCTGCTGGCTACTCTATATTCTGGAAACATTCCCACTAATGATTCCCCCAGAAGTATACATATATTAGATATGTCAGTCAATGTGGCTGACCCATTTAACATCCTTATTTACCTCAACCTGCTCCACCCAGATAGTGTTCCTGAGAGGGGCAGCTTTAGGTACCAATAGCATCCCTCTCCTTCCTATTGACAGATAATTAGATCAATGAGGAACATGCCATAGAAATGAAAACAAATTATAGGTTTAGCTGAGTCACCAAGATCCTTTCTCTAAATATCTAAACCCAGAAATGTGAAGGCCACCTAGTGGGCAGTTGTGCTAACATGGGTAAGAGGAACAGCTGGGGTGAGGATGGGGACAGAGGCAGTGAGAGAGGAGGAACACTGGAACATGTACACAGAAGTGGGCGAGCCATGAGGCAAAAAAAAAAAAAAAAAAAAAAAAAACAGAATGAAAGGAGCCCTATAATCCTTGGGTGAGGAATTAGGCCCCACAGAGTCTATCTTTATTTCTCATCTTTAGTTGCATGAACATGTATGATTTTCCATATTATCTCAGGAAATCTCTACATTTGAGATGGCCTTGGTGGGTTTCTATACTTAGTATCTAAGGTGCCATAAAAAGCCAATACATTGTTTAATGTTCTATTTTAAGATTTAGATAATTCTTGTCCTGAAGCTATTGGGCAATCAAAAATCATACCACTTTAGAAAATATTATATATTGAAATGTTAACTCTAAATAAAACAATAAATGGGAGAAGATATTTGTAAATGATATATCTAATAAGGGGTGAATATCCAAATATATAGAAAGAACTAATATACTCAACACCAAAAAGAAATAGTCTGATCAAGAAATGGACAGAGCTGTTGGATAGATATTTTTCCAAAGAAGACATCCAGATGGCCAACAGACACAAGATGCTCAAAATCAATAATCATCAGGGAAATGCAAATCAAAACCATAATTCAATATCACTTCACACCAATTAGAAAGGTTAGTGAAAATAACAAGAAATAACAAGTGTTGGAGAGACTGTGGAGTAAAGGGAACCCGTGTTGGTGGGAACATAAATTGGTACAACCACTGTGGAAACCAGTATGGAGTTTCCTCAAAAAATTAAAAATGAAAATGCCATATGATCCAGTAATTCCACTATTGGGTATTATCCACAGAAAATGAAAACACTAATTTGAAAAGGTATATGCATCCTTACGTTTATTGCAGTATTATTTACAATAGTCAAGATATGAAAGCCAACACAAGTGTTCATCAACAGATGAATGGACAAAGATTATATATTATAATTTATAATATTACCTGGCCATAAAAAAAATGAGATCTTGCCACTTCTGACAATAGGGGTAGACCTAGAGGGTATTATGGTAGGTGAAAGAAGTCAGAGAAAGACAAATACCCTATGATTTCATTCACATGTGGAATCTAATACAAAATCAAATGAACAAACAAAAACAGATTCTCTAATACAGAGACAAATTTATGGCTTCAGGAGGGGAGGTAGATGGGAGGGTGGGTAATATAGATAAAGGGATTAAGAGGTACAAACTTCCTCCTAGAAAATATTTAAATCATGGAGATGGAGCAGAAAGAATATAATCCATATTATAATATATGGTGATAGATGGTGACTATATTTATAATCTTGGTGAGCATTCAGTAATGTACAGAATTGGTGAATCACTATGTTGCACACTTGAAACTAATATAACATTGTATGTTAATTAGAAAGAAAGAAAGAAAGAAAGAAAGAAAGAAAGAGGAAGGAAGGAAGGAAGGAAGGAAGTAAGGAAGGAAGGAAGGAAGGAAGGAAGGGAGGGAGGGAGGGAGGGAGGAAGGAAGGGAGAAAAATAAAGAAAGAAAGGAAGAAAAGGGAATGTGGGCCCCTAACAAGAACCTCAGGGGTAGATACAAAATCAGTGCCCTGACCCATTATTAATTCAAGATTATTATTTTCCTCTTATTTTGTAACATCTCCTGCTTTATTGAGAGTCTTACAAATCACATCCATCCTCAAAGAATCATGTCAACCTTCTGATTTTTTTTATCTTATTATTTTTATTTAAGAGTCAGCACCCAGCTTTCTCTCTTTCTGACCACAATCAAACTAGGGAAGTATCTATAGGATAAATGGATCCACCACTTTTCCCCTTGCTTTCTTGACCTCCTCTCTGCATCTGACCTTTTATTTCCAGTACACTTCAACCACAAATTTCCATCATGATAAAAAGTATATTGTTTGTCACCACCAGAAATTTTACCTCCACTAAAAGAGATACCCCCACCACACACACACACACATACAAGAGTGTCTTATTCTTTCACTTGGCAGTGTTTTCTATCTGTATTGTGCAGGTACTCTCACTGCAATAACTCTGAGTTCATTGAGACATTGTCCCCACGGACCCTCTTCATTCAGCCAATCTTCAAATTTTATTTCTCACTTCTTTTCCACTGTTCCCAGGCTTCTAATTCACCCCATTCCACCCTACTCCACTCTTGGAAGATGATCCTTTCTCTTATTGGACAGAGAATTGAGAGTACATCAAAAAGCAACTCTGCTTTCTTACAGTTCCAGCTAAAACCCATCTGCATCTACATTAATTCTACCCCACCTTCTCCTTTTGTAATGCACATGGAAGCATCCTCTGATCTTTGAATCCAGTTCAAAGTAAACAGGAACACATATACTCATCCCATCTCCTCTGAAACTTGGCTTCAATAATTCCCACTTCTTTCTGCATTTTTAACCTCTCCTTTTCTACTAAATCTTACCTTTAACATATGAACTTGCTCTACTATTTATCATCCTGAAACAAACCTTTTCTCTTAACCTTGAAACACTCTCCATTTCTAGCCCTTTCTCTCCAGGCTTCATTTGCATCCAAACTTCTCCAAAGAATTTTTCATACAAGCTGACTGTTTTTCCCCTCAATCATCCTTATACCACAACCCCTCCATTCTACCATTCCACTTTTTTTTAACTCAAAGAGATTGCCCATTACTTAACATGTATCTAAACTTTTCTCAGTCTTTTTACTAACCTTTTTATAGCATTAGACCAAGTTAATCCCTTTCTCCCTTTCAATTATTATTTTTATTTTCTCTTAGCACTCTCTTGGTATTCTTCCTTCTTGACTGCTTTTTCTTAGCTACCTTTTCCACCACCTCTTTCTGTACCCTGGCCAGGATTCTAAAACTGGAGGTTCCCAGGTTCAGATGAGGAATCCCTAAATTTTCTCATAAAGAAGTCTTTAAAGTTTCCATGATTTTCATTAATATCACAATAACTTTTATATTCTAACCTGCCTTCTGAGATTCTAACTCATAAACACAGTTGCCTTTTTGATATTTGCATTGAAATTCTTTGAGGTATCTTAAATGTAATATATCTAGTAGTAAATTCTTGTTCTTTCTTACAAAATCTATCCCTTCATTTTATTTTGGTGAATAGTGTCACTTTCTACCCAACCACTCATTCCAGAAACCAGGAATTTATTCTCCATAATTTCTATCTTATCTTTTACATCTAGTTCATCATTACATCCTGACACTCCTGGCTTCAAAATATATCTCAAATCCCATATTTATTTAGTTCTCTGTTTCTCTTTTCTAAGCCAAGTCACCATCATCTCTTGCCTGGGTACTTATAACTCATCTCTATTTCTTAATTCTTTAAAACCACTCTCCTCATAGTTGCCAAAGAAATCTTATTAAGATGAAAAGTGGATTATGTTTTATAAAACCCTTCTATAGCTGTTAATAGCAATCAGAATAAAACCTCATATTCCTAACATTACCAACAATGGTGAGCATGATCTAGTCTCTGCCTATCTCTCCAGCTTCATTTACTGGTACACTTCCCCACTTCTAATACCTTGGCCATCTAGTGGTATTCTTCTATACTTCTAACACTTTGGCCATGTTCCAGTTTCGTAAACAATGTATTTTCTTCCATTCTGCACTTCACATATCTTGTACCCCAGTCTGGAAAGTAATTCAAGCCATGGTATCTCAATCTTGACTTCAGATTTCAACCTAAATGTCAATTCCTGTGAAAACAAAACAAAACAAAAACCTTTCCTGCCTTTCCAATATCAGTTAGGTCTATCTGATATAATTTCATGTCATTCTGTATTTTTTACAATGCTCTTCTTTATTTTACTTGCATAAAAGATACAGCACACACACACACACACACACACACACACACATACATGTTATGTTTAAAATCTGTTTACTAAGTATACTAAACTCCTAGAAGACAGAGGAAATATCTGCTTATTCAGCATTGCATGCTCAGGACTCTGCCATGTGTCTGTCCATTCATTCATTTTCTTCCTCTTGTTCTTCCTTCTTCCCCTCCTTCCTTCCCTCCTTCTTCCCTCTCACCCTCCCTCCCTTCTCTCTCCTTCTCTCTCTCTCTCTCTCTCTCTCTCTGTCAACCTCCCCCCTCCAAACACATACTCACAAAGGCTCTGGACTGACTTCATAATATTGGATAATAAAATCTAGAACTCAGACTTGAAATTGGATTAAAGGGGGAAAATATGGATAAGGCCATTATAGCTTTAGGAAAATATATACATTTTACAGATTATCCAGCACAGCTCAATGGAATTCTACTTGGAACCCAAATCATTAGCTAACAATAAATCATTGTTGTCTCAGTTTGATTACTCTATCTTTTTTATATATGGTTCCCTTTAGAGAATTTGTAGGCATTAGTGATGGGTTCATGGTAAGACTTAGTTTTCCAGTGCCTGGCCAATTTTCATTTTTAATGGCATCTCCTCAGCATTCCTTTCAACTTAAGTACAGATACCAGATTATAACAACACTTGGCTATATTCCTAAGAGGGTCAGACTGCCTATATCTAGTATCCAGCAAAAACTTGCTACTTTGTTTACTTTAAAGTAGGATATTTAATATAATCAATGAGAATTTTAAGAGTATTGCCACCCATGAGTAGGCTGGTTTGAAAGTACTAAGAGATTAGACAAGAAGATGCTAGTTTGGTAGTTACACATTAGTACAGGGGCTGAGGATGGAAAAGAGAAGAAAGCGCAGAATTTTGGGGGAATCTTAGTCAATAGGACTTGATAATTAATTGACTGGGAACAAGGTGAATAGAGAGTAGCTTTCTAGTATAATAACTTCCATAACATATATTTCTTGAGTATATTGTGACTACAGATTTCTCTCAGAAAGTCTAAGTCTACCTGTCTTATAAGATCTCAAAGTATCATTCCATTTAATATGAAGAATGGATTTTACACTCTAGGCATATTAACTTCATGACCAAGGGCAATGCTATCTTAGGAGTCCTTCAGGGGTCAGTTTGCAGGATGTCAATATTCAAACGCTCATGCTCAATATACTTTATTCATGTGGAACAGTAAAATATTTGCAGTAATATATTAGATGTCAAGAAGTTGCTCTTTGAGATATTCAGAGATGTATAACCTAATTTCTGCATTAAGGAAATCCTATTGGTTTATGAAGGCATTTCTCTGAGCTGAAATAACACAGATGGCTGTCTCAGAAGTGACTAAGGTAAGTATCCATGAAGTTGTGGACTGCTGAACAAATCTGGTCCATTGCTATGCTAATTGCCAGTTAACTGAACTGTCAATTTCTATTTTAAATTCTTACTAAGTTGGGAGAAAACAGCATGTAGAAAAATGAAATTTTACAGCACAGTTTTCTTGCATATTATTTGTTATTTATACTTGTACACACATCTCAGTTTGCTGTTGGAATAGATTGTGTAATAATACCGTAATGATGATAAACTCATATGGTTATACAGATAAAATAGTAGTGTAAAAAGAATATTTATTTGTTCGATGTTCACTTTCCTAGCTGTGAAGGAAAGATGTACTTAGAAAAAAAAAAATAAGGCAAAAGTTCTGTAAGTCAATAATTTCTTCATAAGTGATGTTATCCAAATTTCTTGGTTTAGTTTTAAGCAGAAATGCAGGATCAAGCTTAGGCTAAGTGTAGGTAAGACTGCAGAAGCCAAAGGGGGCTAGTGAAGGGAATCAACTGTCCTCACTGAGTTAGGAAAACAAGTATTTTTATAATTGTGAGATGTCCCTACACCAGAGTTTCTTGACTGGGCTGAGCTTCAGGAGTTCCATCAACAATCAGTGTGTAAGGATGTGCAAATTGGCAGCTATGCCAGTAAATACTGTATTACTTACAGTTCTACAGGTGCACTTTTTTTTGACAAGAGAGTTAATATTCAAAAAAGTAAATACTTGTCTTCTAAAAAGGTTATTCTTAAGCTTTCCTGGATACAATAATCACCTGGGAAGCTTCCTGAAATCTCTAATTCCTATAATCACTGTGGAGCAAATTTGGGCAGTATCAAAAAAAAAAGTTATTTATGTACTTGTCCTTTGATCCAGCAATCTCTATTCCAGAAATTTATCTTGACGAGACATCTTCACAAATAAGAGACAATGAAGGCACTAAGTTATCACTATAACATTATTAGTAATAGCAAAATATTGAAAATATGCCTGTATTTAGTCTTCCCTTCCCTTCCCTAACCATTCTTTCTTTTCAGAAATATTAAGTCAGCATCTAACTGTGGTGAAGGTTCTGGTAATGAGTTCCTATGTCCCTCTGGAGGGAATAGGAATCAATATCATTGAAGATAAATGTACTTTACAATTTATGAATACCCAGGTATTGGTAGGGTATGGTAGGTATTGTATGGTAGGTAGGGTATGGTAGGTATTGGTAGGGTATGAATACCCAGGTTGGTAGGGTAGTTCTGCTGATTGTTAAAAGGCTTTCTAACAAGCCCTTGTTAGTGTCATAGTCAAAATATTAAAACCAGTAGGCTATTCAATAATGGTAATCTTGTCCCAATCTCAGTAATTTCTTACATGGAGGCCATTTAGTTTTTCAGAGAAGAGGTTATTTGAATCACATCTGTGTTAGAATTTTAAATGACTGTTTGCTCTTCCATCTCCATGTCTTTTTTCTTCTAATATCAGTGCCTATGACTGATATTCAGCTTTGCCTGTCTATTTAACAAAACAGTCTCCTGTGATTCAATTCAATGCTGACCTAGGTGTTACCGTGAAGATGTTTTGTGTATCTGATTAACATATATAATCAACTAAACTTAATAAAGGACATTAATTCCTATAATCTGGGTGCATTTATTCTACTCACTTGAATTGTTTAAAAGCAGAACCAAAGTCTCCATGAGGAAGAAGAAAATCTACCTGTGGATACCACTAGCAGCTTTGCCCAAGACTTTCAGCCTGCCCTTTCTAAGACTGCCTGCCCTAAGCATTTTCATCTACCACATATCAATACTTGTAAGAAATCTATACATATTCATGAATCTTGCTGGTTCTATTTTTCTGGTGGAACTCTGACTGGTACAGTGCCCAAAAATTATTTAGAAGAATATCTCTCCATTTAATAAGAATTTAAAACAGATATTTGACAGTTCAGATTGCTCGTAATTAGCATAATAATGGACCATATTTGTTTAGCAAACCAAATGGAGAAAGCACAGGTCTTGGGGAACTATTTTGAAGCCCTAAATCTGGCCATGCCAAAATCAGTACTCCTTGTTTTATTTAGTGATCTGAGTCATTGAATTTCTCTTTTTGCTTAAACTGACTTGAACAGAGTTTTCTACCATTTGCAACTGGAAAATTCTTAGGTGATAAATATCCATGATTAAGACAAATGGTGACTGGAACAGCTATCATTACTCCAGAAAGAGAAATAGAAGTCAAATGTTCTACTGACAAATACTGCTTATGAAAATCAGCAATTTAAAAGACAAATATAAATTACTATAAGGTAGTTTTATTTGTTCTGAAAAGTTATTTGAGGAATCAATGATTTGATCAATATGTCAGAAAATTCAGAAGTCTAAAAAAACAATATCTATAATTTCCTTTATAAATGCTCCCAGCATTTTGTTTAGTTTGTTTTGCCAGAGGAAATGGCAAAAGTAAAAGAACAAATTTCATACACCATTATGAAGAAAAGTCATGAAACTATTAGAAATGTAGGATTTCCATCTGCCAGTCAACCTGTTTCAAATATGTGTGTGTATGTATTTTTTTCAATTTATGTTTTAATATATACATTCATTCCATAGAATAAATTATCCAAGTAATAATTTCTAGTTATTCACTATAATAGGGTTTTACTTAGTTTGAATTAAATTGTGAGGCAAAAGTGTTTCTAAATATTTATAAAAGAAAGATGAAAAGTGTACACTTGAATGAAAACAAGGTAGTGACCTACTGGGCTAAGCCTTCATGGCCTAATGCCCAACTGGCTGCCCAGGATATTTTAAATAAATTGTATTATCCACCATGAACCTAATGAGCAGTCTCTGACATTGATATTCATCATAAAATATAGAAAGCACAGTTAGGAAATTCAGTTTGGAGCATCTGTCCAGTTCATTATCTGTTTTTTTGTTTGTTTGGTTTTTGTTTGTTTTCTAGAGAGAGGCTTTTGCCCCACAGGATTTAGCTCCTGCAGTGCATGGCCCTTACACTGCAGCACCTCCCACGCCTGGCCCCTCTCCCTAGATTATTACACCAGCAGTGAACAGTTAACCATGGGGCAACCAATAAATTGGTTGCAAAGTGTTAATCATGTTCTAAGACTTAGATTTTTAAAATTATGACATAGAAATCTCTTAGTGACTTTTGGCTTGACACGTAAAGTCAGGGCATTGGTTAGCTATGATGAGGCATGTAAGAGTGCAACAGAAAAGCCTGTCAGGAGAGAGGAATATAGATAGAAATACAGATGACAGGTAAAGATGAGATAGAGACAGAAAGGAGTACAAGGAAAGAAAAAGAGAGGAGAGGAGGGAAGGGAGGGTAAGGGAAGAGAAGCATAAAGCAACCATAAAGAAAGAAGTATTCTCTCTTTGTTCATGTATGATCTTAAATTTCTCACAGGGAATGTGTTAAGGCTGCTTTTAAACTATTATGTTAAATAGTGGGTCTGCTAACCAGAATTTAGGCATGATAAAGTTTACTTCAAATGATGCTATCAAAAAAAGTAAGTGTACCAAATGAAAATCTGAGCTAATGCTGACCTCCATACACCATGGTGAAACTATCTTTTCCCCATCTTGGATTATAATAGAGACCTAGAGAGATAAACTGCTTTGCCCTAGATCATACAGAAAAAGTAATTAGACAGTTTGGTTTAAAACTCCAAGTCTGTTCATTCATGGAAATGTGCTGTGCTCAATTTCCTCCCAATATTTCCCTGTTCTCCCATATAGTGTTATATGCTTATAAAACCACACATTCTTAGTGTTCTAATTATATTGAATTTTAACTATCATTTATAAATATCAAAACAGGCTTCTGATATTCTACCTTGTTTTTTCAATTAGAAAGTAAAGGATTTGAAAAAGGAGTCAGCTATCTCTATAGTATATAAAATATTTTCTATGTCTGATAAATAAATGATAACAATAATAACGCTGTACTTTTTAAGTTTTTCTGCTGTATTTGGACCATTGAAATAACTATAGGTAGACCCCAAATGTGTTGAGAGACTGCTTAAGGCTAATCGATGTGTGTGCATTATTCATCACTTTTCACATGTATGTAAATAGAGATGATAACATTCATATGTCAAGAGCTTCAAATCTCTTTGATATGAAGAATTTGAGAGGGGGGGTTGTAGGGGGTAGGGAAGGAAAAAAATGAAACAAGATGGGATTGGAAGGGAGACAAACCTTAAGAGACTCTTAATCTCATGAAAAAAACAGGGTTGCTTGGGGGTGGGGGGTGGGGATAGGGTGGCTCGGTTATGGACATTGGGGAGGGTATGTGCTACGGGGAGTGCTATGAAATGTGTAAGTCCGATGATTCACAGACCTGTACCCCTAGGACAAATAATACATTATATGTTAATTTAAAAATTAAATATCAAAGATTGTTTAAAAAAAAGAAAAAAGAAAGTGAGCACAACAGATCCAAGATTCTTAATTCACTGTACAGCCATGCAAATAACAATGGTCTTAGATCTAAAAACCTATAATCCAAATTTGTTTCCCTGCCTTTCTCCCCTCCTTCCTTTCTTTCTTCCTTCCTCTCTTAATCATGAACAGCTTTTTGAAGAGAGATGTCTTCATTCCAGTTGGAACCTACATCAGTATGCACATAAATGTTCATTTGAATATAAATATTAGTTAAAATTGACTGGTTAAAGTTAGTACATTGAATTCAGGTAAATTAATTTTATGAAGACTTTGTAAAACTCTGTGAAAACTGATCTCACTTAATGTAAGTTATACTACTTAAATTGTTTGGAACCCATCATTAGATTGTAAGCAATTTGAAAGCAAGGACAATAATCTTTATGGAATAAAGATTCATAAAATTAGTTAGATATTAATCACTTCAAAATTTTTAGATACCCATCCAATGTTATTAAGTCTATAGTTTCATTCCAAATACCCAATCAATATTTGTCCAGTGCCAAAAACAAACAGTTTGACAGAAACAGATTATTTCAATACACCCTAAATGCTATATAGAACTCACCCTTTTGGAATCATGGTCAGCTCACATTGAAGATATAAAATTCTATTAGAAAGCAAAATGACTGGGTACACAGATATTGATCAAGTCAGCAATAGAAGGGAAGAGATCAGGAATTAGAGGACTGTAGAAATATCTTTCCCTGATAGACATGGCCTCATATGCCTTGACCTGTTGAGGTTGTTCTTTGGTGTTTGCTCTTAAAGTTCAAATTCCACTATCTGGTGTCCCTACCCTTGGATAGTTAAAATCTTGCTGATTTTTTTTTTTTTTCTTAGTGGCTGCTTTTGTTCTTTCCAGATCCTTAGTTGCATACATTTGACTCCAGCCTTGTGACTTGCCTCTAGCTCTTATCATTATTTTTGTTTTGGATCATGACTGTCCTGTCTTAAAAGTAAACGGTATGCTGAATCTGACTGCTTTGATATTGCAATCCAGAACAATCCCTTTGACAAAATGGTAGAATATGCAGAAGTAGTAGAAATATTAGACACAATTACTCATTCATACTTTCATTCAACACTTACATATTGCACATCCACTTTGTCAGACATGGTTGAGCCTGTGTTATTTTCAGGTTTGATATCAGATGATACATACAAAGACATAGATTGACCTGAGTTTCAATTTCATCTTTGATTCCAAGTAACTATTTGATTATCAGCAAGTGGCTTAATTTCTAAGGTACAACTTCATCTTCATCAGTAAAGTGAGAAAAATAATGCTCAAGGATGCTTTTCTCTGAGTTAGATGAAAGGAGATGGTGATTATGTCAAAGACACTCAACATGAATATCTTTCTCCCTTTCCTGTGTTCCATACTTCTGATTTCATCTGTGTTCTGTTTCTTTTTAGCTGAGAGTTTAGGGATGCTGATTGGAAATAGAAGGAATTCTATACACAGAGGTCCAACTTATAAATATTCATTTCCTGGAGGAATAAGTCCTTGACAAAAAGACTCTGATTTGGCAGGGCTAAGGGTGGTATAAGATGTACTTGGTGAACCTCACTTTCATACTAAATAAGCTAATGAACTCCATATCAATTGAAAATCCTAGGCTACAGAAGAAAATGTGAATGCTGCTAAGAGGCACAGTAAACTTCAGTGGAACAAAGACTTGCTGAGCTCTCCTAATGTACAAGGTGAGAGGTACTGGTGATAAAAGTTGAAGAAGGGCCATCCCTTTGCCCTCAAGGTTCTCATATTCCCTCACAAATTCTTTAGAAACTAGCCATAAATTGGATATCTTGAGAGTTCTTTGAGAAAATACAAATGTCTTTTTTTTTAAATAAAAGGCCACTGATAGGTATAATACAGTTAAAATAGTCATAAAGACTTTGTAAAGTGTTACATTTAAAATAACATCTACTTTGAATAAGAACCTGTTTTAGTAGTGACAAAATAAAATAAAATCAATGAACACTTCTCTGAATGAAATGCATAAAACTTTTTTATAGATCTATTTCATGACAATTCTTATTTTACATTTGGTATAAGTAATTGGACAAACAGCATATGAAAATCTCCAAGTTAGCAAATCATAAAAGCTTTTATAAAAAAGAGTAATGAAATGCCAAGTCAATGTGCATAAACTATAGGAAAATCTATAGGCTAGACTGGCAGAAAAACGGCATGAGGATCAAATGAGCAAGTTTAAGGGAATGCATTAGAGAAAAGTATTCAACATTATTTGGATAGGAAGCTGGCCCATGCTCTTATTACTTATTCGATGGGTCCACACAGGTGAACTCATCTTACTGTCTTTATTCCAAATGGCTTGTTGATACTATTATCAGAATAGATGATTTTCTGAAGACATTACCCTGATGTGCTGCAGTGGCCAAAACAGACAGGCATAATCAAGAGGAGTATTAGAAACAAAATGGAAAATATTCTCCTACCCACATAACTCTTATCGCAGATAATTTTAAGTGGAATTCTGTGTTTAGTTCTAGTGGCAGTGTTTCTAGAAAGCTATAACAAACCTCGGGGAAGCCTTTTACATAATCCATAATCAGATGAGAGGAGGGGTAGTATAGGGATAGGCCTGCAAGTCAGCCTCATAGAAATGGAATAAAATGATTGCATTTCTGATAGTAAAGACAAAGGTTGAAAACAGCTCTGAACAAAATCTATAAAAACTGAAGGCTCTGCCAGAGGTACCTGGGTGGCTCAGTTGTTAAGTGTCTGCCTTCAGCTCAGGTCATGATCTCAGGGTCCTGGGATTGAGCCCAACATCAGGTTCCTTGCCCAGAGGGAAGCCTGCTTCTCCCTCCCCCACTCCCCCTGCCTATGTTCCCTCTCTCACTGTCTCTCTCTATCAAATAAATCAATAAAAAATCTTTAAAGAAATAAAATAAATATAAGGCCCTGCCAGTCACAGTTCATTGTGACTCTCTTCCCAAATTCTTGCAATAAGGAGTGAGCCAAAATGTCCGCACTTTATTTTATGTAATGTGACCCACACACCAACCACCACACTCAATCACAGGTACCCGTCAGGGACTGGAATTTGAACTAAGTGTAACCAATATATGTCTTGTGCAAAAACTAATGACCTAAATTAATCAAATTATTTCTTTCAAGATCTCAAACCAGTATCTCAGAATGTGACTGTATTTAGAGAT
The DNA here is from genome assembly GCA_003697995.1 of Taxidea taxus jeffersonii. Taxonomy (NCBI): domain Eukaryota; kingdom Metazoa; phylum Chordata; class Mammalia; order Carnivora; family Mustelidae; genus Taxidea; species Taxidea taxus. Next base: position 50,872 of record ML111794.1, read on the forward strand.
AGGACCTTTAAAGAGGTAATTAAGTAAAAAATGAGACAACTGGGGTGAGCCTTAATCAAACCTGACTGGTATCCTTATAATCCTTATAAGAAGAGAACATTTTGACATTTACACATATTATTATATTATATATGCATATACAATATATTTACATATATTTATGTGTGATCAAATATACAACATACAAATAAAAGTTTATAGATATATTGATTATCTTGAGAAACAAAGAAAAGCAGGACTAGAAAAAAGTCTGTACAAATAGGAAATGGGTCAAATGAAGATTACTACATTTCCCAGTGGCACAGAAAGGACCCAAAAGGGAACCAGCCCCTTTGCTTCAATTCACCTCTTATGCACAAACACTCTCAGTGGCCAATCAATGGTAGTTCCTTCACTTAACAGCAGGGTGGTATCAAAAGTATCAATCATTGGAAGATTGCTTATTACTCTGCATTCCAATGGTTCCATTGCTGCCAATGATACATATGTATGAAAATGAGAAGAGACTTATTAGTAGCTACTGAAGTGGTCTAGAGAAATTAATCCTTGCAGAAAATAAGCACTCACTTATATACCACTGATATAGGCTTGTGGTGGCAGAAATATAGATTCAACAAATTGAATTTCAGAGAAATAGAATATACAGCAGCGTTTAAATAACCAGATAATTCCCTCTAAACTTTCAGTTCTTCAAAATAAAGTAGACCGAAAAGGCACCTGGGTGGCTTAGTCGGTTAAGTGGCCAACTCTTGAGTTTAGCTCGGGTCATGATCTCAGGATCTGGGAATCCAGCCCGACATCTGACTCCATGATTGGTGGGAAGTCTGCTTGAGGATTGTCTCTCTCTCTCACCCTCTGCCCCTCCCCCCACACATTCTTGTGCTCCCTCTCTCTCTCTGTCAAATAAATAAATAAATATTTTTTAAAAAATTAATACATAATAAATAAAGTACACCAAAGTCTAGTCATTCAAAAATATTATTTATGTCATGCATTATGCTGGCTCCCAGGACATACAGAAAGTAGTATAATGTCCATTACTTTTTTTTTTTTTTTTAATTTTTATTTATTTGTCAGAGAGAGAGGGAGAGAAAGCTAGCGAGCACAGGCAGACAAAGTGGCAGGCAGAGGCAGAGGAAGAAGCCGGCTCCCTGCCGAGCAAGGAGCCCGATGTGGGACTCGATCCCAGGACGCTGGGATCATGACCTGAGCCGAAGGCAGCTGCTTAACCAACTGAGCCACCCAGGCATCCCTGTCCATTACTTTTGACTTATAGTCATTCTGTTGATCCTTTTCTTCCCATCCCTCAATCTTCTTTTTGGACACCAAAATAAAGCAAGGAAAGGACAACTTGGCCATTTTACCAAGACTTTCCATAGAAAGAGAAAATTTCTCCGTTTGGGTTGGAATTCCTAAAGTGCATGTATTCTGCCTACATAATGCTGAATTTTGGTATCTCACTATAAAATTTATAAACATTTTTATCCAGATTGAGACATATTCCCCTGTGTGATATTCATTCAGTCACCATATATTCCTATAGTGCATACTAGAGGACAGCGATGTACAATAAACCAGATCTAGACAGATAAGAAGACACAGGAGTTCAGAGAGCAACGGGAATCATTCATGCAAGCAAACAGCATTCAAGATGAACATGATTCTCAAGTGGCGGGAATGCCTATGTCTGCCAGGAGGAATTAGGGAAAACTTTAGAGCGTGTAACTTGAGTAGAGACCTGAAGGAAGAGTGAGAGTTTGCCAGGTTGATTTAAGATGAACTAGAGATAAGTGCAAAGCCCAGAAAATGATTAAGCATGTCCAACTTCAGGCATAAATTCTGTTTAAAGAGTTACTATCATAGATGAACTACTGGAGATGTTCTCTTATATGCCTTATTTTTAATCCTTGCAACAAGCTTTTCATGCTAGACATTATTATTAAGGAAACTGAACTTCAAAGAAATTAAATAATTTGCCCCAAATTACATAATATTAAACAGAGGTAGGCTTACACCTTAGTTTTCTTTTTTCTTTTTTTTTAAGATTTTATTTATTTATTTGACAGACAGAGATCAAAGGTAGGCAGAGAGGCAGGCAGAGAGAGAGAGGCGGAAACAGGCTCCCTGCTGAGCAGAGAGCCTGATGCTGGGCTCGATCCCAGGACCCTGGGATCATGACCTGAGCCAAAGGCAGAGGCTTTAACCCAGTGAGCCACCCAGGTGCCCCACACTGTTTTCTGATACTAAAGCCAATTATCCTTATAGTCCAACAAATTACCTTCCTGTTGAAGAAGGGGCAGCAAGACATTTTCGTATCACATGCTTAATTTACATAATGGGGATTTGGCTTTGGGTACACTGCTAGAAATATATTAGGTCTGTGAAAATAGAAATCCTTATGTAACCCATTATCAAGTACCAAAGGGGCTCTTCCTGTTTCCACAGAAGTTTTTTGAACCCTTTGAAATCCTAAAGAGTAACATAAAATTTAAGGAAAATATGGTGTTCTCATGCCACTTTTTTAAAAAGTTCTGCTTAGGGGCGCCTGGGTGGCTGAGTGGGTTAAGCCTCTGCCTTTGGCTCAGGTCATGATCTCAGGGTCCTGGGATTGAGCCCCACATCGGGCTCTCTGCTCAGCAGGGAGCCTGCTTCCCCTTCTCTCTCTGCCTGCCTCTCTGCCTACTTGTATTCTCTCTCTGTCAAATAAATAAATAAAATCTTAAAAAAAATAAAAAAAATAAAAAGTTCTGCTTATAAGTGAGGACTTGAGACCTGGAAATTACCAGAGAAACACCTGAAACATAGTTGATAAAAACTTTTCATCCATTAATGACCACAGGCAGCTATTTATTATTTGGGGTGAGAGGGACTCACATTTTCTTTACAAGGTCACAGCCAGGAGATGACTAATGTCATTTTGTCTTTGTCAGTAGGCACATTTATTGAGTGCCTACTCTTTGGAGGGCACTATAATAGGCATTGCTAGGAACTGCAAGGTAAATAGAAGACGTGGTCTCTGCCCTTGTTTCAGGCACTGTCAGAAAGAGAAAATAGCACTAGGGAGCACCAAATGGGAAAATAAACTTACTGGTCCTTTCAAATCAGTATCAAAATGACTAGGGATATCATGCTTTGCCTTTGCAACTTACGCTAGAAGACAACACCCAAGGGCCTTAGTCAGCTTGATGCATAGCCCTCTGAGACAACATAAAAGGGATTTGTCTAGATTTAAAAAAAAAAAAAAAAAGAGTCATACATGTTATATCTTTGGCAGTCTTATAAAGCTTTTTTCCTGACTTTTATAGACAGTCTCAGAGAAAATTGAGTGTCATAAAAGACTTCTAACACTTTAAGTGACTACCTGGCAATATTCTCTCAACATCTGGATATCCTTAGAATGTTATGCAGTCATGTATAGCCTAAAATCCATTAGAGTTTAAATGGAAGGCTAATAGAAGCAACAATATTCACAGCAACCCTTCAGGCACAGTGGGCTGTTATTTCTGGAGGCTAAATGCTGAGTATTGTTTTCTGTAATTTGAATCTCTCCGAATGTCTTTCTCAGTGTGTGAGTCTCCCTCATTTCACTACCAAATTCCATTCCTTTCCTACCCTGGCTAAAACTAGTGGAATTGTTAGAACCAATTCTAAACATCTCTATCCCAATACTTAGCAAATATATTCCTTTGTAATATAGTTCACTGTCTGAAAATAATTAAACACATAACCATGAAAACTCAATATGCTATTTTACATAGTACTTGAAGAAAAGTAACAAAGCTGTTCATGCAAATCATCCCAAATCCAGAAAATGAAAGCATGGTATTCTACGTGATAGGAAACTTACAGGCTTCCCTTCCTCCAAGTATTGTACTTGTCCTATATGCTGAGCTGTGTATAGCATTAACATCTTTTCAATTTATTCTGGTATGTGTATCTTATTTTGAGTTTCCCCAAAAGCAAACCCAGACAGGAAGATTAGAGTGGGAGTTAGGAGTTAAAGGAAAATCCCAGTAGGAGAGTGGGAAAATGAAACAAGGAAAAGAAAACAGAAGTGTGTGCCATGAAGCCAGCTTCCACTGTGGGTGACTGGAATTTAGTTCCACTGGACAAACTTTGGGAACTGCAGTAAAACCCCAGTCCGGTGTTATCTCAAAAGGCAAGGGAAAGGTATCGAGTGCCTTCAGCCCATCACAGTTGAGGAAAGCTCTTAAGATTAATTCTCAGCCGTGTAGGGCCTATCACAGGGTTGCAAAAGAGTTACAGCTGTGAAAGAAAGCCCTCTGGCCAAGAAGTGAGGGTGTTGGTTTGAACACTGGGCCACTGTTCACTGAAGTCAGAAGAGTAAAGGGATGTGTGTGGGACGCCCTATGGAGTCTGCAGAAATACAATAGTAAAAGGAGATGAATTTCTTGAAACTGGGATATTCTAAGGAATACTTCAGGAAAATAGTACAAATTAAGTGCTGAATCAAATCAATTGGTAGTGCCCTCCCTAGTGCTGGATTTCTACGTGAAGAAGGCCCCTGAGCCCTTACAACAGGTCTACAGAACATAGATGATTGGAAATTTTGGTCATGAGCCCCATAGGGATTAGTGGCCACACATTTGTGGTGTATGTTCCATTCCTTGTTTAGACAATCTCCCAATCCTTATTTATCAAAAAAGGATAATCCATGAGCTCAGTCTTGATAGAAAAATAGTGAAAACAGAAGCCAGAAAATGGCTACATCTAGCTAAAAAAAAACTAAAATTACTAGCTAACAGACAGAAATCTGAACAAATTAGTAAATTTCTACCCTTTCTTACATTGAGAAATTTAGTCCATAAGAAAATAAAAGTTAGTTAATGTATAAATTTGAGTTAATTATGAAACCTATAGGACGTGAGCTTTTCATTGAGCTAAGTTGCTTTTTTTACTATTACCAACTGGGTAGAATTGTAACAAATGCTAGATTTTTAAAAATCTTCACTATAGAAATGTCAAAAGTCTTTTTCTAAAGGTTTCAATATTCTATAGTTCTTTTATGTGGATTTTATAAATTTGATGAATCCTGGCACAAAAGTAGATGCAAATCCAGTTTCTGTTTTATTCCAGGTTAGAACTCAATAAAGGCAAAGTTGTGTACCTCCATGAGAAATAACTTAATCCACTCTAATTAAATTAACACTTTACTAAAGAACTAAATAAAATATTTGGAAGCCGTCTTCCAGTCAATTTAAAAAAAAATTAATTCAATTTGAATGTGTACCTTGGGTTGGGGGTGGACTTAGACTGAATTATTCATCTTGTCATAATAAATATTAGACATGTGAACAACTTGGTAGGCCTGTGGGGATGAACAAAGAGATTGGACTGCAAATATTGAAGATGAAAAGTAAGAAAAAGGATGGAAGATTGCATATCTATTTCCTTTTATTGTATTTCCAGCTTCTGATAATGTTAATTTTTGGGGAAAAAGAAAAAAGTAAGTTAAACAATTTCATTTGGAGGATAGTAGATAAGCTAGAGCTGCTGGGTAAGTGAGGTTTTAGTCAATAGTCATTTTCTCAAGAATCAAGAATCCCAATTCGTTTGTGTCTTCTACTTAATTAAGGTAGAACAGAAAGTTATGAAATAAGCTCAGATAAACACACAGAATGATCAGATCCAGATAATGTAGAGATTTGTAGGCCATTCAAAGAGCTTTGGCTTTTTCTCTGAATACAGTGGAAAGCTACTAGAAGGCTCTTAGCAGAGAGGAGACACCTAACCGTAAGTGATCTGCTTATGTTTAAAATGACCACTCTGGAGTGCACCTGGGTTGTTCAGTTCAATAAGTGTCTGACTGGCTCAGGCCATGATGCCAGAGTCCTGGGATGGAGTCTCACTTCTCCCCCTGTCTGCTATTTCTCCTACTTGTGCTCTCTGTCTCAATCTGTCAAATAAATAAATAATAAATAAATAAATGGAAATGACCACCTTGACTATGATAATGAGAAAAATAAAGGGTGGGGCTTAGGAGGTTAGTTAAGAAGAGGTTTTTCTTACTATGTAGGCAAGAAGATAATGATGGCTTCAACCACAGAGTTGGCGTGGTAAGAAGTTAGATTCTTAATATTTTGAAGTTCTTGCTGACCTAATTTGTTGTTTTATTAGATTCAGGGTATGAGAGGAAGAGAGAAATCAACAATTTTGGCTCAAATGTCATGACAAACTGATTTACTATATTTGAGCAGGGGAGTTCAAATTTGGATTTATTAAATGTGTTATGCATGTCAGATTGCCAAGAGAAAATGTTGTATGAGTAGTTGGATATATAAATCTGAAGTTTAAGAAAGAAGTCCAGGTAAAAGAGACAGTTTGAGAGTAATTAGCATATAAGTGTTATTTCAAGCCCAATGGCTAGATAGGTTCACCCAAGGAGAGAGCATGGGTAGAGAAAAGTGAATAAAGCATGAGGCTGGGGCACTTCCAGTCTTGCCATTCAGGAATATAAGAATATACAGGAGGCTGTGAGGATGTAGCCAGTGAGGCAGAAGCAGAACCAGGACCAAGAAAGGTCCTTGAAATCAAAGAAAGAAAACGTTTCAAGAAGGAGTGGGAGTAATCGACTGTGACCAACGTTGATGAGAGTTCAAGTAAAATATGAAGTGAAAATTGATCTTCTCAGTTAGTCATATTCAGCTGATTGTTGACCTTGATAAGAGTGGTTCCCATGAAGAAGTAAGGGAAAAATCATGACTGAAGTGGTTTAAGAAAGAACTAGATGGAGCGCCTGGGTGGCTCAGTGGGTTAAAGCCTCTGCCTTCAGCTCAGGTCATGCTCTCAGGGTCCTGGGATTGAGCCCCACATTGGGCTCTCTGCTCAATGAGGAGCCTGCTTCCCCTTCTCTCCCTCTCTGCCTGCCTCTCTGCCTACTTGAGATCTCTGTCTGTCAAATAAATAAATAAAATCTTTTGATGCAGCCATCAAAAGAAATGAAATCTTACCATTTGCGACGACATGGATGGAACTAGAGCATATTATGCTTAGCGAAATAAGTCAACTGGAGAAAGACAACTATCACATGATCTCCCTGATATGAGGAAGTGGAGATGCAATGGGGGTGGGGGTTAAGGTGGTAGGAAAAGAAAAAATGAAACAAGATGGGATCGGGAGGGAGACAAACCAAAAGAGACTCTTAATGTCATAAAACAAACTGAGGGGGGTGGGGGGGAGAGGGGGTGGGAGAGGGTGGTGGGGTTACATTATATGTTTAAATAAAAAAAGCTTAAATAAAAATAAATAAATAAATAAATAAATAAAATCTTAAAAAAAAGAAAGAACTAGATGAGAGGAATTGGTATTGAGTAGAGACAACTCTTGCAATGAGTTTTTCTGTGAAGTGAAAGAGAAAAGAGTAACTAGAGTCAGAATACTTTGGGAGGAAGTAGCACACTAGGAAACATTAGGCATGCTAGTAACCTAAGGGGATGACAGATAAAAGAATAAATACAATGCTATATAAAGGGAGAATAATTTTTAGGAGCCAAGAGAGTGAACCAGTAATGAAGCTAAGAATCTGGCTTTTCAATAGGAGCATAGACAGTGCTCCCAAAGTAACAAGAAGAAAACCAGAGTAATTTAGGTATAATGGAAGTGGTTGATGGGAGGTAATTGCACATGGAAGTTCTTTTCCACGGCACATATTTTCTCACTAAAATAAGAGGAAAAGCCACTCAGAAGAGACTAAAAATTGGAGAGGAAGAAGATTGAAAAGAAAAGGGACCATATGAAGTGATGTAGTGGAAGAAAATATGTAATGAAATTTTCGGGCTATAATATCTACTCAGACAATAGCATTTAGGAGTTTAAAATGAGAATAATGAACATTACTGTTATCTGTGTTTTGTTTGCTGTTTTTCTGTTTCTGCGCTATTTGCTGTTTTTGTCTAAAGTTAACTGCCTGAGTGCAAGTGTAGAGATGTGGAGAGTTGAATTTAACCAGATTTGTTATCTTGTCAAGAGAACAGAATAAATGAAGAGATGGACAAGAGAGTTGAGGGTATAGGTAAGATAGATTAATTTGTGACTGAAAAAAATAATTTTATTATTAATACTTGAAAAGTTTCATTGCAGTATCTTTTTCAGAGCAAACCATACAGACATCAAAAATTGAACTTAAAATACTCCCAAGATGGGGGGCACATGAAGATGTCACCAGCTAAACCCCAAGACCAGGCCTTTATTGCATGCCTCCTTATACTCCCTAACCTTTGTCTTACATCTTCCGCTAAGCTTTCCTGTCTGGCTTTCCTCTTGACTCAGGCAAAGAAAACCCAAAATCACCCTTCAAGCAATGGTGACTTCCCTGGAAAGCCCTCCTGCAGGCACTGACCTTCCAGACATTTTGAACTAAACCTGACTTGTGCCTGTGCAGATGGACCATGAAGTGACCTCTGGAATAACCTATAATTCCCATTACCTCTTTAGAATACTAAAATCTCCAGTCAAAGAGGAGCCCCAGCTTCATTTACATAACATAGAATGCATAGGCATTTTTTTTAAGGTGCATGTGTGACCTTATGCCTGCCTCTATATATCCATGACAAAATTACTCTGTCTAAATATTCATCCTAACCCTAAACAAAAGTAACCCATCCATTCACCCTGTCTTGGGGAGTCACAGCTTTGCATGCATTCCCTGTGATCTTTTTTTTTTAATTTTATTTTTTTTTATTTACTTGATAGACAGAGATCACAAGTAGGCAGAGAAGCAGGCAGAGAGAGAGAAAGAAGCAGGCTCCCCGCTGAGCAGAGAGCCCGATGCGAGGCTTCATCCCAGGACCCTGAGATCATGACCTGAGCCCAAGGCAGAGGCTTAACCCACTGAGCCACCCAGGTCCCCCCCCCCCCGTGATCTTTTTATTTGATGCAACTAAATTTTCTTTGTGAGACAACAAAACTCGGTGCAATTTCTGACTCACCAAAGAGCGAACTTATATCGGTTTGGTTACAAAGAGAGGGCATTAAAATACATTATAAAGTTTCAAAATAATTTACACACATTCTGGTACCTGTAGGATAGGTCCAAAGACTTATATGTACTAAATATGATCACATAAACACTTTAAATTGTCATCATGTTTACTATAAAAATCTAAAATAGTAAGTTGTATTAAATATAAAAATACTATATTTAACTGAGGTGCCTGGGTGGCTCCGTGGGTTAAGCCTCTGCCTTTGGCTCAGGTCATGATCTCAGGGTCCTGGAATTGAGCCCCACATTGGGCTCTCTGCTCAGGGGGAAGCCTGCTTCCCCCTCCCTCTCTGGCTCTCCCCCTGCTTGTGCTCTCTCTGTCTCTGTCTCTGTATCTCTCTCAAATGAATAAATTAAAAAAAAAATACTATATATAACTATTTTTAACTGTAACCTTAATTTTAAAACAGAATTATCTTACCCAAGCCTTATAATATTCTATCTTAAAATTGTGCTTATGAGACAAAATGTCTTAAATTACTTAACTTTAGTGTTTAAAGAGATCTTAGAGACCAACTGCATTCTCATTTGGCTTCTAGATTTTTGAGATGAAGTAGGACACAAATGAAGTCATATGGCATAATTAAAGCTACGTGGGCAGACCAAAGACAATACCTTATGTATGCATTGCTCATCTGTGTCCATAACAACAAAATACATAACTAAAACCATTAAGCCTTTCCAACTGACCTTTTTTGGTTAACAAGTATTCTTCTTGAACATGTGAAATTGCTAGATCACACATCATACCCATCTCACTATTGTTCTGGGCTATGTTGAGAAAGACATTATCATACAGCCAGCATCTCCCTACATGCAGTGATTGTCTAAGAACTCAGGCAAGGATTCTACATACAAAAGGCAAGAGGCACAATCCAAGGACAAAGGTATGCTCAGTTTCCAGAGATTTAATGACGTTATGCACAACTGCAAAATAGATATAGTTAAGAATCAGTGGCAACCACTATAAGGGAAAGAAGCAGTCTTTCAAAGGAAAGTTTTGAGCAGACTATGAGGTATAATCTATAAGAGCTGAAGTATGTTAGGGTCAGTCCCAAAGGTAAGGGCCGATAACTCCTCACTAGAGAAAAAAATTGGCTCCTAAAAACAAGCTTTTGCCCATGGCACTAACTGAAATGAAATTTATAATGAAGATAATATCATATTTTAAAATGATGGGTAAAATACATAATGCAGACTAAGTTCCATTAAGATTATTATTATTTTTTCCCTTACTGAGACCTTGAGGAATTCTTCCTGTGGTATACTTCCACTAGGGTCTTTCTACTTCTCTCTTATTCTTTTTTCATCTTGATCAGATTTAGTTCTATTTTATTTCAATTCTTGAAATAAACCAAACTGTCTTCTTTATATCCTAATTGCATTATAATACAGTTTAGAAGTGTCTTTGACAGACTTTCAAGTAGCAACAAGATCATCTGTTCTTGGCATGAGTGTGACTTGCCTGTACCATCCAGATGCCCTTTTGATCCTACTGTTTCAGCAGGTGTTTCTGGCCAGGCAGGTGTCCCCTTGCTGGCTCCCTTCTCCATCTCATGTTCTTTCTGCACTGCTCACAAAAAGCCTGCGAGTTCATGAGAACACTCTTCCCAGATTGAGGAGGACCATTTGGTCAACAAGAGATATGAACCAATTCTACCCGCAACATTCTTCAGATCATTCATTATTGTCTCCTCATTTCTTCATGATTTATTTTCAGATGTTAGTAACTGCTAGTAATTTATTTGCTGAGCATTTTCTCTTCCACTTAAAGCTGAGGGTTTAATTTAGACTTGGACCTTGAAGAATAAACATCTCTTTCCTATTATACTTGCCCATATCAATATGCTCAAATTATGTTCAGAAGGTAGTTTTTAAACCTCTTATGAGAACAAAGGCATGCCAACCAGCAAAGAGTTTCTAGAGAGAATACTCATACAAAACAAGATGTGCTACATTTTTCCCCCAAGCCCTCTTTTATTGAAAGTCCTCAACATTGAGATTAGCTGTATAATCAAGTAATATTTTAAATGTAGAAAACTTAGACTTTGTTTTTGAAAACACTTATGTCCATTTTGATGTCTATTCTGTTTAGTGATTCTCATATATACTTTGTCTTGTGAAATGAAGCCTGTAGAAAAAAAATGCACTTCCAGGGCATTTGGATAGTGTGTAGGAAATAAGAGTTCACACGAATTGAGAACTTAAAGTTGACCTTTCACTGAGAACAGTCCAGCAGAAGGCCTCCTTAAATATACAGTCCTAAGAGAGGCAAGCCATTGCTCACTAGTTAATTCTTGAGGATAAGTACTTTGGTGCATTATTAAAATCCTGCACTTCCTAGCATAGCAGCTGACATACTGTGGGCTCCCCAACAGTATTTTAAGAAAATTAAAAGCTGTTGGGTTTCCATATAGTACATATTTTTTTAACCTTTTAATCTCATTATATAATTACAGAGTTAACCATTAAAATCTGTTCAAAGATGATCTTTCAACAGAACATGGAGACTCAATCTGTATTGATTTATTCATAATCAGAAGACTGTATGTTTTCATGAAATTTTTAAAACAAGCAAAAAACTGCAAAGACAAATTATAATTTGCAAATTCTAAAATTCTGAAAGTCTCCCTAATACTTCTTATTTTCTTTACCAAGTATCCACCAAAGCCTCTGTTAAGAAAATATCTGTTGGGGCGCCTAGGTGGCTCAGTGGGTTAATGCCTCTGCCTCCAGCTCAGGTCATGATCCCAGGGTCCTGGGATTGAGCCCCACATCGGGCTCTCTGCTCAGCAGGGAGCCTGCTTCCTCCTCTCTCTCTGCCTGCTTCTCTACCTGCTTCTGATCTCTGTCTGTCAAATAAAAAAAAAAAAAAAAGAAGAAGAAAAATCTGTCAACTGTTGTTGCTTCAAAAAAGAGAAAAGAGGAAGAGAAGAAAGAGAACAAGAAAAAAATAAAAGAAAAATAACAAGTTTAACTGAAATGGCATGTGGCATACAGTTAATTTTAGGAATGTCATGTAGCAATATTTTGTTTATCTTGTTCACCTTCTAACAAATTAAACTAAAATTTAAAACAATTTTCTTTATATAATAAAATTATTTAAAAAATAGAGTTTTTTTCTCTATTACATGATAAATGCTAAATAATCTTTTGTTCCTGAGAAATACTGACAATACAAAGGAAATTTTTAATATGTCTTTATTATAAGTGAATTGGTTCATTTAAGAACAAATTATGGTGCTCTTAAACTTTTTAAAAAATTTATAAAATGACAAAGATAAAGTCTCTTTTGTGAGAGATATGATGATTGCTAATTAACAAATGAGCTTAGAACTATGTTTTTTTAAATAATAAATTGTCAATGAATGATAGCTGTCCTCTGCTAAATATTTTAAGGTCAAAATTCTTGGGTGCAATGATGAGAGTTAATTGCATGGCCCTGAGCAGACATTACAACTTCTTTGAGCCTTCCTTTCCTCATCCTTGAAATGGTCATAATAAAAACATGTTTCACACTTCATATGATTCTTGTGAGGATCAAGTGAGATAAACATGAAAGTCTTTTGAGAATTATAAATCCACATTAAAATGTAGTGGGAGGTCAGAAATTAAAATGTGTCTCTACTTCTTAAGATTTCTAAATTATACTATTTCATATCTTTAGAACAGCTTGCAAAGATGTTTGATATGACAGGAAAATAAAATGCATGGATTCGAACAAGAAAAAAATATTTATTATTATCTAAATATCTGTAGAGTATTCAATTATACACAGCATTTATCCTTACAAATGCTTAAGTGCTTCTTTGATATCAGCTAATGTGAATTTCTACTTAGATAATTATTGTACAGCATCAAGTGGTACTATTTTATTTTTATTTCAGGCATTATTAAAAATAACATATGGTAACAGAAACATTAAATATATCTAGAGTACTTTTAGAATTGCTGTTTGCTCGTAACTGATGCTCAGTCTTCTCAACTGTTTTTCTTCAGGCTATTAACTCCAACTCTGTAATGAAATAGTGTCTTAGCTAATATGAGGACCTCAGACCTCAATGCACCATGGTAATTAAGGGGAAAAAAATCTAACATGTTTAATATGATATTCTCCTCACCTATGAATTTAATAAGACTACTAATTGATATTTTCAATAGCCATTAAAATATGTCTCATTAAGAGCTTATTTAGCTGCTCAGTTCCTAAATGTTCAAAGGCCATTTAAAAAATAAGGATCATTTGATTTCAGGTAAAAACATAAGTCCAGGGGACACTGAAAATGGTAATCTCTCCAAATACACCATGATTGTAAAAATATTAATATTCTAAAACCCACTTTAAAAAATTTAGTGCTAAAGGACTTGCCTAAGTATAGCACTTAACACAGTGTCTCACCCATAATCGGCTCTTAGTAAATATTTGTAATTTATTCTTTGACTGAAAAAGCCCTTAATATATCTTGTTTTCCTTATAAGAGCAGCTCTTTAAAATGCAGGTAAAGCACAAATAGATCAGGCAATTTACACCAGCACATTAATTTCTTTCTAGTGAAATCTTCTTTAATCTTTTGTTAAAAAGTGAGAAATAGCGTTTTAATTGCACTGGAGAAATCTGTTTAATGCAGATACAGCAAGAAGAGGACAGGGCTTTCTTTAATAGTTCAACTCCAAATGCATACCAAGACTGGACATCTGTTATTTAATTTTCTGGCTATTCTGAAGCAATGGGGATAGATTTCATACTTTTCTGTAGGCAGCCTGCACGTGAGTACACATACACACACGTGCACATATGTACATGTGTATACACTCTGAAATACCACACATATGTGTCACACACAGGTTCCATACATATCACACAGCTGATTTGCTAAGGCAGAAGTTACCTTAGCTGCTGCTAGCAAGACTTCAACAACAAATGAAAACTGAGCTTTATACAACCAGGTACAGCCGTGGAAACTATCCCACATGTGTGGATGCAGAGGGCACTGAGCCTAATGTAAAAATCTTGTACACTGGCTAGATTGAATGATAGCAAAATTCTATCATAAATTCAGATATTCTAAAAATATAGACATATTAGAAATTGAGATGAAAGAAAATTTGAGAAGTGGCCAAATAAAGTAGTTCACAAAGTCAGAAAACAAAAGACTAGTGGTTGTATTTATATACCAAGTACCACATTATCCTGTTACTTCTAAGAGGAATCAACTTTGTAAGTATTTTGACAGACCAAATGCTGGGTTTAGGGAGTGAGAATGTATCTCTGTGTGTACTTAATCTCCAAAAACCAACAATAACAAAAACTAGGGAATGAGTATTAGTAGCCACATTATTTTACAAGTTTAAGTTGAGATTTTTCAAGATTAGTTAACTTGCCTGAAATCGCATTACTAGCAAATGATGAAACCAAACTTTAAAACTTATATCTATCAGAACTCCAGATTTTGAGTTTGGAACCTCTTCCAAATATACCAGGTTTTAAAAGACTACTATTATTTGAGATAAATGTACTACTATTAAATGAGATAAATGTAGGAAAAATTCCCTAGCTGTTGAAGAACTATGCATAATTATTTTTTAGTATGTAGATCCATTCCTTAAGAAGGAACAAATCTAGAACTGTGAGCCTACATGTTATGTGCAAGAAGATGGGAAAATGAAAAGTATACTAGTGACTCAGGTGGAGTGAGGAGTAAGCCTCTCCTTTATGTATTGATGTTTTCAATAGTTACAGTTAACACTTTTTTTGAAATTTGAATATTGCATAGCTTGCCTAATAGTCACACTTTTAACACTGCATGGGTAACAGTATTATTCTATTATATCAATAAGATATACCAGCTGCCATGTGCACAGCTTTGTCTAGCTAGTAATCATTGTTTTTCCTTTATTTCCCAGCATGAGGCATGCATTCTAGAAGCCGGTCTCATGATCCTTTATCTTAGATTATATATCTCTTCATACTGAGCTTCCCAAAGGAAACTAAGAAGTAAAACCAGATATTACCAGAGTAAGTGCTCAACAATCTCAGGTTACAGGATAATGAATGCAGCGTTTCCTTAAACTTGCAGTTATAAACTGAGGTAAGAGCCAATCCTATAAGCAAGAAACATTTGGGGTAGAGGTCTAACTGAAGACACTGTAAGAGGTTTCCAAAAAAACATTATTTCCCTCAAATACATTTCTCCTCATCCTCATCCTAAATATAAAGGCTAGAGAAAGTTAAGAAGGGATCAACAGAAATCACTGACATCATCATGTTGATGTTAGAAGTTACTCTATGTCATCCCATGGGGTAGAATAAAAGTATGTGTTCCTCTTCTTCCAAGACGAATATGAGAAAGAAGTAACTTTACAGAATTGCTTGTAGCATCAGGAGTAACTAGAAGGATAACTGATCTCTTATTTTTTGACTCAGTGCTTGTTGAACTGGAAACCTGTAAGTCCACATAGAGTTGCTGCTCGCAGAGTAGAGAAGAGCATGGTGCAAGCCTTCTCATATCACTTGAAGCCATGTCCCCTGAAGTCTGAATTATATGTGAAAACAAGAGGTTTGTGGAGATTTTCAGGGAGAGTGTGCCTGGAAAAAACAATATGGTGAACCACCCCCTCTACATATAGTTTTTTATGAAGGATTGCTAAGTGTGTGTAAGAGTCTTTATTAGTGCCTATGACTCTTTGTGAGGAGGTTTGGAAGTAACAGGGATAGGAAGATTTAGAGAAGCCATGCATACTGTCACTCCTCTCTAAAAGAGCCCTCACTGACGTAGAGGACCACAGCAAAGTGCAAAATGAACTTTAGGAAGTGCAAAATGAAATCAGAGAAGATGCTACACCATCAATAATGACTAGTTATATAATATTCCTACTTTCCTTGTCCTCCCACCCATTCCCACTCCCTAGCCCACAACCAGAGCAGGGAAAAAAAAGGCTAGGAAGAACGATTCCAGAACAAAACCACTACTTCCTTTACAAGGGGCTCATCAAGGAGAGAAAATGAACTCATAAACTATGCCCACCTTTATTTCAACTCCCTACTGCCACATGCCTCAGACTTGCTGGGAAAAGGAGAGAGAAAGAAGAGGTTTAAATATGATATGAAATTGTCGTTTTGGTCAGTGTTATACTTTTAATAATGTAAGGTAACTGAAAAAAAAGCACAAGATCTTCTTAAGAAGTTAATAAGAGAGTGAAAAGACATATTTGACAGGGCACAGTTGAATTCAATGATCAGGATAATAAAGCTGATTTATATTTATGTCCCACTGATGTGAGACTGCTCAATAAATTGATTATGTATTTGAATGAATGAATGTGCAAATTCATGAATAAGTAAATGGCAACACAGAGGGAGACTTTTTTTTTTATATTAATGTTTTTCAGGATCTCTGTTTTAGAAGTTGCTAGGAAGCAACAGTATGGTAGTTATTATTGTTCTGTGAGCCACACTGCATTAATAAATGTTCTTCTATTCTCTTAACCAGCTGTGTTTGTTTAATTTATCCCAAATTCTCCAAAGGTTTGTGATCCCCAAAGTGGGATCCTAGTAGCAATGATGTATGAGAGCAATTATTTGCCTTAGCATCTCTGCAATAAGGAAAATGATACTTTCACTTGGTAAATGCAATAGAGCACATTAAAACAGTTTCACAAGGCTGAAAGATCCTCTAGTCACGACTTAAAAAGCAGTTCCCTAAATAATATAAGATGACATACACAATAGTTATAACCAAGCATGAATTAAAAGCACAAAACTAGGGGCACCTGCCTGGGTGGCTCAGTGGGTTAAAGGGCTGCCTTTGGCTGGAGTCATGATGCTGGGATCCTGGGTCTGGGCTCCCTGCTCAGCAAGAAGACAGCTACTCCTTCTCCCTCTGCCCCTCTTCCCATCCTCTGCTCCTGCTCCAGCGCCACTCTCTCTCTCTCTCTCTCTCTCTCTCTGAAATAATAAAATCTTAAAAAAAAAAAAAACCCACAAAGCTATGCAACCTCATTAGTGTTTTTGCTACACAGTATCACAAAATTTACGAGGAAAGATTGTACATAGAAATCTCATCCATTTTTGTAAGGACAGAAGATGGAATTTCAAAAAGATTAAATTAAATTCCAAGGTTTGGAGCAGGTCTGTATTCTTCCTCTGTGCCTTCTTAGCAGTAGTAGAGTCTTATAAATGAGTGAAAGTAGGATAGATATTATTAGTTAGGTCTGAAAATCTCATATAACTATGAACATAGCCAAAGAACAACAGAGAAGATACATTTCTTAAACTTAGACTCTTGAGTTTATATGGTACAGGTCCTGTCATGAGCTTGATACTAAAAGGTTTACTGGAAATCAACCCCCAACTGCACAATCACTGAGGAACAGAGCAAACTAGGGAGTAAAAGGATTATTTCAAGGAGGAACACAATTGTTCTCCTATCTTTCTTGCTACCATACCAGCTTGTGGTGAGCTC
Source organism: Taxidea taxus jeffersonii (assembly GCA_003697995.1). NCBI lineage: Eukaryota > Metazoa > Chordata > Mammalia > Carnivora > Mustelidae > Taxidea > Taxidea taxus. The sequence continues at coordinate 68,335 of ML111794.1, forward strand.
TGAAATCCTATCATTCTCGGCTTCTCTTTTTTGCCCAAAATTGTTGCAAATATTACCAAATGGAATAAAGTATATGTGGCTGGTAGCTGTTTGCTAGAAAAGCATGAAAAAGGACAAATCAATTTAGGTCCCAATAGTCTAGGAAAATGGAAGGGAATGTATGACCATGATACAGAACATCAGTTCATCCAAAAATGCTTCTTTTATGTTGGTAGGTCATAAGTGAGTTCTACCAAGTTGATATAAAATTGATATTGTGTATACTTGAGCCATTTATTTCATTTTTAAAATTTATTTATCTTTAGAGAGAGTATATGTGAGGGGAATGGGGTAAGAGGGGAAAGAGAAAAACTAAAGCAAGCTTCACACGTAACTCAGAGCCCAACTTGGAGCCCAATAGGAAGAGGACCCTGACTTCCATCAACATCACAACTCTGAGATCACAACCCGAGCCAAAACCAAGACCTGGACCCTTAACTAACTGAGCCACCCAGGTTTTCCATATACTTGAGCCATTTAAATGGTTATAGCTACCCTAACTGCTTGTTTTAAGGATTGCTTGAAAACCATTGATGAACATTTAGAAATACATGACTTTTTGTATGAACTAGTGGCTATACTAAAGGTATTATTCTTTTCAATTAGCATAAGTTTAAATACTAACTACATTCTGATCTATTATTACTAATCTTAGGATGATATTATCATGCTTATCTTATAATAAAGGAAACCAAAGGCAACAATATTTTTTACCATTTTATTTTATTTTAACCTTCATTGAAACTGAATTTTAAGGATATTTTTTAATATTAGCTTTTTATGATCTATGATGAAGTAAATGTCAGTAATGGCTGATATTTGAGAGGCTGCCTCATCCATCCCAAGCTGAAATGCAACTCTAAATATCTTTTTAAAAAGGGTTATATTAATTATGCACAAATCTGTACATTATGCACAAATTTTAAAGAAACTCTAAGTTCTTTGAAAATCATCCAGAGTAGAGTTACAATCTAACAACAACAAGCCTCTTCTTCTTTACAATAATCATTAGAGTAAAAGTAATAAATATAATTGGTTTGCTGTTGATAAGAGAGGGATTATTTAAAACACTTGTTTTACGCAACGCCATTCCTTGGCTGTTCTCTCAGTGTGGTTCATCAGATTGGCTTGTCTCACTTGTGGCAGGAACAGAATTTAATCTTGGTTTCATTCATAGATCGACTAATTAAATTAGGATATAAATGTGCACTAGGAAGCTGAGCTATCACATACACAAACTCTCTCACTCTCACTCTTTCTGAAAGTTCAGAAAAGAGAGAGTAAAATTTTTCCTTAAATGTGTACTTCTTTACTAATAATTATGCTCTCTTTGCCAATAGATAGCATTTTTATTTTTTAAAATATTTTATTTATTTATTTTTGAGAGAGAGAGAGAGAGAGAGAAAGCGTGAGTTCAGGCAGACAGAGTGGTAGACAGAGGCAGAGGGAGAAGCAAGCTCCCTGCCGAGCAAGGAGCCCGATGTGGGACTCGATCCCAGGACGCTGGGATCATGACCTGAGCTGAAGGCAGCAGCTTAACCAACTGAGCCACCTAGGCGTCCCTAGATAGCATTTTTAAAGGGGTAAGTTTATTCAGTTCTTGACAATACAGTTGTCAAAAAAAAAAAGATAATTGAACTGGAAGTTTTTCTTTAGGAGAAAAAAACTTTTTTAATAAAAATATTTACCAATAGCAGTGCCTTAAATAAGCAATATATAACAAATGTTTTGTAAACACTATTTTTAAACTGCACAAAATTGCTATTGATTCCTTTTTGCCATTGTAGCAAAATCTTTCTTCAAGGGGGTATTTTGATAAGCAAATCGTTTTGTATCAAGTACATTCAGCATTGACATAGAGGCTGTCAATTCCATTGAGAACAGTTTCCTCATGTTTTTCATTGTCAGCATAATATTTGTCTCCTTAGTATCCTGCAGTAGTTTTTGTGTTTTTTTTTTTTAAAGATTTTATTTATTTATTTGACAGACAGAGGTCACAAGTAGGCAGAGAGGCAGGCAGAGAGAGAGAGAGGAGGAAGCAGGCTCCCTGTTGAGCACAGAGCCCTATGCGGGGCTCGATCCCAGGACCCTGGGATCAAGACCTGAGCCGAAGGCAGAGGCTTTAACCCACTGAGCCACCCAGGTGCCCCATCCTGCAGTAGCTTAAGAATTATAATGCTTAATGCATTTTGGAACTTAAATGACAGAACTCTTTCGTCCCAGAATGTTAGAAATGTTAGCTCCTAAACAAATTATTAACTGGTGATCTTCTTCCCTGGGACTCCTTATTCATGAAAAAATTGAGAAATACACACACCCACACACACACAGAAAAAAAAATCAATTAGGTAATCACTAATTCTTGAAATTTTCAGAATCTGTTAGGCTGACACCAATTAATGACACTTTTTAAAGGGGATTATTGTAGCAAATGGCCTCTTAATTTGTTATGATCTTTGACAAAAGCCAAATTGGTGGGAGGGGGTGGAGGTGAAGGACTTATTGAAGATAAGAGGATACAACCAAGACCAAGATATATTCACAAAATGAAATTTGAAATTCTTAGGAAAACTCTGAAATATGTCAACCAGGCACTGTTAAGACTGGTGACTTGTGGAACTGCCAATATAATAAAGAAGATATTATATTACAAAGCTATAGTCATCAAAACAGTATGGTGCTGGCATGAAAATAGAGACAGAGATCAATGGGACAGAGTACAGAGCCCAGAAATGAAATGGGACACTATCTTACACCATACTCAAAAATAAATTCAAAATGATATGAAGACTTGACTATAAACCCCAAAACATGAAAGTCCTAGAAGAAAACACAGATAGTAAGCTCCTGGACAGTTTTAACAGTTCTTTTTTTGGACCAGTCTCCTCGGGCAAGGGCAATAAAAGCCAAAATAAACAAGTGGGATTAAATCAAACTAAAAAGTTTCGCACAGTAGAAAAAAAAAAGCAACAAAATGAAAAAGCAGGGCGCCTGGGTGGCTCAGTGGGTTAAAGCCTCAGGTCATGATCCCAGGGTCCTGGGATGGAGCCCCGAATCAGGCTCTCTGCTCAGCAGGGAGCCTGCTTTCCCCTCTTTCTCTCTGCCTGCCTCTCTGCCTACTTGTGATCTCTGTCAAATAAATAAATACAATCTTTAAAAAAAAAAAAAAAAAAAAAGCAACCTATTGAATGGGAGAAGATACCTGCAAATCTTACATCCAAATAAGGGACTAATGTACAAAATATATAAATAACTTACAAACAATTTAATATAAAGAAAACAAACAACCCAATTTAAAAAATGAGCAGAGAAGTTGAATAAACATTTTTACAAAAAGGACACATAGATGGGCAAGAGGCACATGAAATGATTCTTAACAGGACTAATCATCAGGGAAATACAAATCAAAACCACAATGACATATCTCTCACACTTGCCAGATTGACTCTTATCAAAAGGACAAAAAATAGCAAGTGTTGGCAAGGACATGGGAAAAAGGGAACATTAGTACACTATTGGTAGGAATATAAATTGTTGAAGTCAATATGGAAAACAGCATGAGTTTCCTCAAAAAATTAAAAATAGAACTACCATACAATCCAGAAATTCCATTTCTGGATATTTATCTAAATAAAACAAAAGCGCCAATTCAAAGAGATATATGAACCCCTGGTTTTGTCGCAACATTATTTAAAACTGTCAAGATATGAAACTGACCCAATCGTCCATCGATAGATGAATGAATAAAAAAAGGTATGGCATACACATAAAATGGATATGAACTCATCCATAAAAAATAATGAAATCTTGCCATCTGAGACAGCATGAATGGACCCAGAGGGTATTAAAATAAACGAAAGAAGTCAGACAGAGAAAGACAAATACTGTATGATCTCACTTAAATGTGGAATCTAAAAAAAAAATAAATGAACAAAGTAAAACAGAAACACTCATGGATATTAGAAACAATCTATTGGTTACCAGAGTGGGGAGGGGGTGAAGGGTCAGGCAAAATAGGTGAAGGGAATTAAGCGGTACAAACTGCCAGTCATAAAATAAGTAAGTCAGGGGGTTGTAAAGTACAACATGGAGAATATAGTTACAAATATTGTAATAACACTGTATGGTGAAAAATGGTAACCAGCCAAAGTATGAGGAACATTTTGTAATGTCGAAAATATTGAATCTCTATGATGCATGTCTAAAACTAATAGGATATTGTATGTCAGTCACACTCCAATATAAAAAAATGAAAAGAAAAAGGGTCATCAAGCTCTGGCACTTTGCTTTTAAAAATGCCAAGTTTTAAAAATGACCTGATTTCAATCATTTAAAATTAAGTGAATGGTATAATCTCATTTATTATGCTGTCTCCTATCTGCTGGATTCAGCCTGCAGATAAGTGCTTATTTGATCTGTAGTTAATTTTAATTGGTGTTGAAACTTAAAAATTGAGCAACAGTTTAAAAATCCAAATTTATGTTTCATCCATAGAATTTCTTGAAACAAAGGATCTGAATTATCTCCAAAGCAACAATCAACTGGAACTGAGGTCCTGCTTAGCTGTTTTGAATGATACTACCCAGCTTCAACACATGTCTTCCTTTTAAGTTTATACTACAGCTAACTGACTTTACCTATTAGCCACATTTGCTGGCTCTTAGCACGATTTTGAGTTTCTGACCCCTCTATTTGCACTAAAATGCATTATTAAGAAATCAATTTATAAAACAAAACCATGATTGGAATCTCTCTAAACCTCAGTATCCTCATCTGTAAAGTGGACATATAATAACAGCACTACTTTACAAGGACATTATGATGAATAAATAAGAAAAGAATAAAATGACATAGAATGGTGCCTGGATTACAGTAAAAATAATTATAATAATTATATATTACTATATTACAGTGATTATAATAATTTACAGTATAGTAGATTATAATAATATTCAGTAAATAATATATTACTATTAATAATCAGCAGAATATTAATAGTATTTGAATCATTCACACAGCAGAGATAAAAGTAATCTTCAGTTTTTGTAGGTAATTCATATCCCTGTGGCCTACCTTACTGTGGGCAGAAATCGAGAGACCTCTTCAGACTATCTGCATTTCATATATCCAGACAATGTTTGATTTCAATTAATTTAGATATATAGGTTTTTGATGTTTCAGAGAAGACATATAACACATATACTTTTGTTTTTTTACATTTATAAACTTTTCCTAAAAGTACAACTACTTTTAAATTTAGGGGCTGCATTTACTTGTATTGTTGCTTTTCAACTCTCCCCTGACTTTCAATGAAATTATTTTATAGGTTCTATATCTAAAAGTAATACAACACTTTAAATCTTGGTCCACAAATCACTAGTTACAATACTGAATAAGAAAAAAAAAATCTTAGCTTGAGCTTTGTCAGTACTGCTGAAAAAGAAAAGGAGGAAAATGTAAAATATTTTGCTCTGGTTTCAATAGTGAAGGGACTTTTATTGAATTTATTGAAATGAGCACTCATGAAAAGTCACTGTCCCCCCATCTCTAAAATGGTAGTTTAGGGAGTGCTGTTAGTTCACAAATGATGTGATGGCATGGCTTTTCTAGGAATATATACATATTTTAAACTTTAGGACTTTTATAAAACCTGCCCTGGAATTAATGCACTTTTCTAATTGCATTTTTTTTTTTTTTTTGGTCACATGGCAGCAGTTGTCTGTACATAAATATTCATAAATGCAACAGTTAGCAAGAAAATATCCAGAGGGACCACAGCCATCCCTGTGAAATAAAGCTGGTGACCCTGAGGACAGCAGAAGTAAAAAGTTGGGAAGAGATGGGAAACTGCAGGAAGCCAAACACTGACAACTTCCCCTTCTTGTCCAAAATTGAACGTTGCTTGAATAGTAAGTTGGTTTCTAAGTTGGTATTTCACTTTTTTTTTAAATAAAGCTCATGATTTAATACTTGCTTTACTTAAAAATATGGTCCATTCTCTTATTTGTGTATCTGACAAAATTTCAAGGCCTTATTATTTTTTTAAAGATTTTATTTATTTATTTGACATAGACAGAAAGAGATCACAAGTAGGCAGAGAGGCAGGCAGAGAGGGTGGGGGGAAGCAGGCTCTCCGCTGAGCAGAGAGCCCCATGTGGGGCTTGATCCCAGGACCCTGGGATCATGACCTGAGCCGAAGGCAGAGGCTTAACCCACTGAGCCACCCAGGCACCCCGAGGCCTTATTATTTTTTAACCAGATTTCCTGAAAGTTAAATATTTCTTTCTTTGGGACTTCTTCCCATATCTTAAACATGTTAGTCAATAGAAGAAAAGCAATAATAGGGAATGCTCTACTTTAGATTTTAGCTTCCAAGGTGCCTACACAAACCAGTGAGCTAAAAAAAATACCAAGGTTCTTAAGACTAGATATTTTTAAATAGTATTTTTAAGCTTTTTATTATATAACATTAAAATACAAAATTAAAAAGGGTATAATACATTTACCGTGAAAGGAAGAATATTTGTAAAAATAATTTTATCGCTTTTAAAAATTAGAATTATTTTGTGAAGTGTGATTTGCAAGGTAAGACCATTGTTTTTTTTAACATTATATCTGTTGAGCCAATTGATGTTTTTACTAATTCCTTTATTTTCTAAAATTGTATTCAAGAATTTGCTAAGACTTTTGAGAACATTATATTCCTTAATATTCATCCTTATGATATTCATAACAAAAATTAATGGATATGCAAAATAGCAAAGGTTTCTATTCGTACCTTGAAAGACATAATAGATAATAATATACCACTGACAGTCGTTCATGTGGTGCTTTAAATTATGAAGATAAAAATAAGTCTACAGTTATATTTCTAGGATGATTTTAGACTTTATGTAATTTCACAAAATGTTACTATCTATCTTTAAAAAGTAAATTTAAGGGACGCCTGAGTGGCTCAGTTGATTAAGCGGCTGCCCTTCGCTCAGGTTATGATCCCAGCGTCCTCAGCTCTAGTCCCGCATTGGGCTCCTTGCTTGGCAGGGAGCCTGCTTCTCCCTCTGCCTCTGCCTGCCTCTCTGTCTGCCTGTGCTCATTCACTCTCTCTCCCTCTCTCTCTGACAAGTAATAAAATCTTTAAAAAAAAAAAAGTAAATTTAAAAATTAAAATTTTGAAAGATTATATTCAAGTTTCATTTGATCAGAGGGCATTTAGAGTAGCATGACTTTTTATATAAAAAGATTCACTTCACGTGATTTTATTAAAATTATTTATCAAAAGAAGATATCAGTAAATATTATATAATCTTTGCTTGTGCTTGTAATTGATTATGATATAATCCAAATTCCATTAAATTCTTATCACTAGATACATAAACATTATTATTTTTCTTACATATACATAACTGAGTGAAGGTTGCTTTTTAGACTTGGTAAATAACACATTTTCAATACAAAGCTGGAACAAAAGTATAGTGCTACCAAGTAAGTACTCATTATATCAGCTGGAAAAATGGCAAACATTAATTTTATTTTACTTAAACAAAAAATAATCAATTAAAATATTATCTGGGAGTACTGGATTTTCTTTTTGAAGATTTTATTTATTTATTCGACAGAGAGATATAACAAGTAGGCAGAGAGGCAGGCAGAGAGAGAGAGAGGGGGAAGCAGGCTCCCCGCCAAGCAGAGAGTCTAACGTAGGGCTCAATCCCAGGACCCTGAGATCATGACCTGAGCTGAAGGCAGAGGCTTAACCCACTGAGCCACCCAGGCACCCTGGGAGTACTGGATTTTCTGACTATCCCTCAGCAAGCAAGCATTGATATTTAAGTAAACACTGAAAAAAGGAATTGCCATTTCTTTTCTCCCATGAAGTCCATGTCCCTAAATGCACCTCCTTTAGAACTCATATCAGAACTATAGATATGGTGGGAGGGTGGAGGGGGAGAATCTCCAATGATTACAAAAAGACGTTAAATAAGTTCAGATCGAAGTACAAGAAATGTAATATCAAAGGTGTTTGAATTATCCAGAAAAGAAGATGTTATAATATAAGTGATAAAGCTTGGCTCAGTCTCAGACTTTTTCCATCACTAAATATTAGAATACTACCAAGTTTGAAGATAGATATCTTGTGACTCAAGAATTTTATAAACTGACAAGATGTCCTTTTTGTATGAAGGTATCAGAAGAAATTATCTACACAAAAAGATTCTAAAAGCATGCCACCAAATGCAAATATTGAAAGAAAATAGTCCTTGAACAGACATAGCACTTAAACAAGAGATGAATCAAGATTAAAAGATGCAAAATGGAAAAGTTAAATAAAAAACTCTAGATGAATAAATCAAAACATTAGTAAGAAATCTTATATCTAAACAATTCTTCATTTTGTATGTTTTATTTTAATAATTAGACATTTAAATTTTAATAATTTGAAAAAACTATCAAGTGAAAAAACAGAACAATACTTTTATAAACACTGAAAAACTAAATAAAACAGGGTTCATATAACAGCTAAAACACAAAAAAGTGTTAATAAGCAAACAAACAAAAAAACCTTAAAGCATAAATAATTATAAAAGTGAAAACATTAGGGGGCCTGGGTGCCTCAGTCATTAAGTGTCTGCCTTCCACTCAGGTCATGATCCCAGGGTCCTGGGATGGAGCCCCTTGTCAGGCTCCCTGCTCAGAGGGAAGCCTGCTTCTCGGTCTTCCACTCCCCCTGCTTATATTCCCTATCTTGCTGCCTCTCTCTGTCAAATAAATAAATTTAAAAAATCTTTTAAAAAAAAGTGAAAACATTTTTTTTTAAGATTTTATTTATTTATTTGTTAGAGAGAGAGAGAGAGAGAGAGTGAGCACAGGCAGACAGAGTGGCAGGCAGAGACAGAGGGAGAAGCAGGCTCCCTGCCGAGCAAGGAGCCCGATGTGGGACTCGATCCCAGGACACTGGGATTATGACCTGAGCAGAAGGCAGCTGCTTAACCAACTGAGCCACCCTGGCATCCCAAAAATGAAAACATTTTTAAAAACCTCTAAACAAAAGCAAAATCTCACAGATAATTTTATACTTTTGTATGACATGAACCCAAAATATAAAAACACATTAAGTTTAAAAATTATAAATATATATAAAATATATAATATATATTTATATAATATATATGTATAACATATACACACAAGTTTACAAAAATAAAGAAAATAGCTATAATGGTGTTACTTTTGAGCAAAGAAGAATTAAATATCAAAAACAAATTGAAAAGAATAAAGTAGACTCCTTTAAAAGAATGAATGTAGACAGATAAAATCATGTAATATTAAGCTTTATGCTTTTTCCTTCTTTTCCGCATTTCTATACTCTTGTGCAGCCTTTCAAAGAAACCTCTAGGGAATCAAGGAAAAATCAGATTGTTATAACAGAAATGCAAAAAGTAAGAAAAAGCTCTTCAGTTATTTGAATTCCAAATGGGAATTAATTAAAAGTTCCTGGAGATGACTCAAAAGAAAGATTCAAACATGCCATAACAAAGCACTGAAACATTATAAGGAAAGAAGGAAGACCCTGCAACCCTGCCTCTGGGAGAAGAGATGAGAGTCATTTGGGAGCAGAAGACAGAAAGGGATTACAACTTTGCACAAAAGGCCAGGATGATCAGATAAAAGATCAGTACTGAGTGGTAGCTGGGGTATCAAAAAGGAAAGAAAAAGGAGACTATCTAGAGAAACCTTCACAGGTAATCAAACAAGGAGTGAAGAAAGTTAACCAAAGCCTATATTTCTGTTGTGTGCAAAGGGAGCATTTGGAGTCACATTAAAAATGCAAATAACACTTTCACCTTTGGTTGTGCCTAAAGGCTCTCCATTAACAGTTGACTGGATATTGCTCAAGTCTAACCCAGTAGGATGATTAAAGATATTTGGGTGGACATCTTTTTTTTAAATTTTTTAATATTTCTTTTATTTTATTTTTTCAGTGTTCCAAGATTCATTGTTTATGCATCACACCCAGTGCTCCCTGCAATCTTAAGAGCCCATAGAAGCCCAAACAGAAGCTCTATGCAACAGTGATATGGAAAGGACAGCTCTAGAGAGGAACTGAAGAATGGGAAAACAACCTACATACATGAAAATATAACATTCTTGAAACTTTCTGAGCAAAATGGCAAATGCATGTGAAACAGCAAAGGCATAAAACAAAAAAATAGTAGATACACAGGGTAAATTATAAAAATCTCTCTGTTCTTAACAGAACATATATATCACAAAAACAAGAGTGTAAAGACATGAGGATTTGGTCTGGGTGTATCTGTATATAAAAACAGGATATGAATTATTTTTAAAATCCTTCTAATTTATTTTAAATCACCATGGAATATTCTAAAAATAACATTGTATTAAGTCACAAATAATGTTCAAAAACTTCTATTAGACTAATGCTGGGGAGAAAAAAAAATTCCTTTACTCTTTTAGGTTTCTTCCTGGAGAGCTGTAAATTAAATTGACAAAAGATAGATTAACAGGAGAAAGTAAGCCTTTATTCACATGCATACGGAGGCACACAAAAGAAGTGGTCCATTAAATGCCTAAAGTTAGAGGATTATATACCTAATTTAAGAGGGGAAAGAGAGGAAAAAAGGTCTTTATGGTAATAGCAGACAGGCTTTAGGAAAGAAAAAAATGGGTTTTTTTTGCAGAAACAAATGGATAAGAAAATCTAAGAAAATGTTTGTTTATAAAGGTGAAAGTTGTCCTTCCTGGGATGGAATTTATGATAGTTTTACTCTTGGTCTCCTTACTGGAAGTGAAGCTACTCCAAAGAAAGGAGTATGGCAACCTCATTTCCCAGAAGTCTCTCCATTTAGTCAGGTAAGTGTAGTTCTGAGAAGGGTTTTTTTCTTCATCTATTGAATCTTAATGTTTCCAGCTTAAAATAATTTTCATACATACTCTGTGGTTCCAAGTGGGCCAACCCATTAATAGATAGCCACATTTAGGGATTTTTCATAATAACAGCAAATGGTCTATTAGGTCAAAGATAAGCATCTTTACAAAATGTAATAGAATAGTTAGGGAGAAGGGACAGATAGCCGTCCAGTGAAATAAAATGGATCCATCCTAGGGACCACTAGGTAACAGACACCACAGCAAACAATAACAACAACAACAACAACAACAACAACAAAACCCTCATATTTAAGAGATTGCGCTGTCTGACCACAATACAATAAAACTAAAATCAAAGCAATATATCTAAGGTATAAAATTCTTTTAAATATGAAAAAGTTAAAAAGCAAATAAGTATGCAACAAAAATGATAGAATTAACATAGTTACTAAGCTTGTATAAATTCATAAGAATACAGAATTTTTTTTTTTTAGATTTTATTTTTAAAAATTTTTAATGTAATCTCCACCCCCAATGTAGGGCTCAAATTCACAACCTTGAGATCAAGAGTCACATGTTCTACTGACTGAGCTAGCCAGGCACCCCAATAAAAGTAATTCTAAAACCCCAATAGAAAAAGATAAAGGTAAGCAGAAAAGGAGATGCAAAAAAACAAGTACTGTCAGTACTCTTTTTTGCAGATTCCGTATTTGTGAACTTGCCTACTTGCTAAAATGTATTTGTAACAAAAAATTAATACTCTCAGTGTTTTTTGTCGTCATTTTTAGCATGATCAAAGCAGCAAAACCTGAAACACACCTTCCCAGTTGAGGTTAAAAGAGGCAATGCTCTACTTTGTTCCTTCCATTCTCATACATTATAAAAATTACTTTTTCATGGTCTTTTTAATACCACTTTTTCCTCATTTTCCTGTTTTTGTGGGTGATTTTTATTTTCAAAATGGCCCCTAGCTATAACACTTAAGTGCTGTCTAGTATTTCTAAGCTCAAGAATGCTGTGATGTGCCTTATGGGAAAAAATGTATATATATGTATATTAAGTAAGTTTTGTTCAGGCATGAGTTACAATGCTGTGACCAAGAGTTCAGTGTTAATGAAATGACAATTTATATTTAATAAGGTCTCTTTAAACAGAAACATCAAATAAGGTTATGTATTGATTGGTTGAAAAAAATGTTATAACCAGAGGCTCTCAAGAACAAAGCCCTGTATTTCCCCTAGGAATAATGGTTTAATATTGACTAATTCAGTGGTCACTGCAACTTTATAGAATACAACTACAGAAATAATGAAAATCAACTGTATTTGAAAAATGAAAATTCTGATTACTAACAGGGAAAGCTAAATCTCATAATATGTAGCTGCATTTTATTTTTTTCTTAACTTATCAGATTTGGAAAGATCTTAAAAAATGAGTACACCAGTACTGAGAAGTGGACTGATGAGCCAAGTGTTGTAACAGAAATATAAATTGGTACTGCCTTTTGAAAAAGCTAATTGATGTCATTCATAAATAGGCTTAAACTTGTCCATATTTATTGACATTGGAATTCCTTAGGAATTGGTACTAGTACTATGTAAATCACTAAATCTGTGAACAAAAACTTCCCTATAACTATGCTACTTAGTGTTATTCCTAAAAGACAGACAAATAACATCAAATTTGTAATTTTTTTCAAATTCACATTTAAGTAGAAGTGCAACACTGGTCTTTTCAGAAACAGAAACAAAGAATTGGTGGCAAGGGCAAAATATCTCTTTCAAAGAGAATAGTGAACCAGAGATTTACTGCTTTCAGAGCGAAGTTAAAAAAAAAGAAAAAAGAAAAAGAATAAAGAAAGGAAGGAACTAAGGAAGGAAAGAAGGAAAGAAAGGAGGGAGGGAAGGAGGAAAAGGAAAAAGAAAAAAGAAACCATCGCTGTTTCTCAAATAAAGACCCACTTAAAACTTTTTGAATAAACAATGAACAAAAATGAGGGTGAATTGTCCTAAAACAAGAACTCTCATGAAATGTTTGGCTAACCCCCTTGAGAACACTTCCAGTTCCTTTTCTTAAAGTTTGCATGACTGCTCAAGTCTTAACTAGTTAGCATTTAATTCTATATAAGGTTTGCAGTTCAAGGTTTGGGGTTTGGAGGGCTTTTTTCTTTTTCTTCTTTTCTCTTTCTCTCTCTCTGACTCTCTCCTTCTCTCTCATTTATTTATTTTTTATTATTATCTTTTATAAGTTTTGCTTCAAAAAAATGCCTTACTATCAAGGAATACCAACACTGCTACTTCACTTCTGGGGATAGATGCTAGGATGCTAGAAAATATGATATTTAAAATGCAAATGTTTTACATTTAAATTCATGGCAGGCAAAATTATTTTATGTTTTAAATGTTAATTTATACTAATTTTATATACAAGAAGCTATTAGATTTCCCTACTGGAAGTGTCCAGGATATTTATGCTATCAAATGTCTTTTCTCAGATACATATACTACAAAATGGTAAGAGTCACTTTTGTGTCATTCAGATGCAGAAATACAGTAATGTAAATGCACCTAGTATAAATTTATAGAATACATGCTATTTTAAAGCAGCACTATTTCCTGAAACCTTAAAAAGTGATTATTTAACAGGTAGTTCTATAGAGCTATTATGAAACATTAAAGAAAAAATGAATAAGAAAAAAGGCACTAAAATTATTGTCACAGGATACTCAAAATTAACTACATTGTGTATGTGTGTTTGTAAGAAGACAGGCATATTAATGTCAAGGAAATGTTCTATTCCTAAATAGGGGGAGTATCTCACATCTGTGCTTCATTCTGTTAATGTTGATAGTAATGTATATTCCTTCCTGAACTTGTATTACAAACATAATGGAGATTAAAACCAATGAAGTAAAACTGCAAATTTTATGAGTCTCACATATTTTTGGAATAAAATTATGGTCATTCATAAACAATAACAATACTTTATATTTTATATTCTTTTTCTCTCAGAAAAGTGTGAATTTTCAAGAATTTCATTTATTTGAAGCCAAATTTTCAATGTTTGCTTTGTGATTCTACCCCACTCTTTCCATATCCCAGACTCTTTTTACCATATAATCTAAGAGTAGGATAATGATAAGCACACTTATTGGTTTGGCACTGATGTGTCATAGGAATGGACTAAAATTTAAAAAAAAAAAAAAAAAGCAAACAAAACCAGATCATACTGCAGGCTATGTTACTACTAATTTCCTTAGGTTGTGAGCTACTCAGTCTTCCTTGCCCACATGATTGATTTCTCTGTCAACCCTAAAACTTCTGACTCTGGCTCAGAAGACAAGGTTCAGTTATGGAAACCTGATAAAGGTGGTGACTTACTTATTAGCATGAGAAATACTTCTAACCATAAGAGATACTCTCTATCACATACTTAAACCATCATAGAACACATGTTCTCAAAACAGAGATTATGGGGTTTTTTTAGCTTCTAGTTCTCTTTCCTAGAGATAACCAGTTATGATTTTCCCATGTAAACTTCCAGAGATTTTCTATGCATTAAAAACTGTTTTCTACCTGTAAGGTAATTTATAGGATGTGACCCAAGACCCAACCAGATTTAGAGCTTAATAAATGTAAGATGAAAAAGAAAAAAAAAAATCAGATGAATTATTCTGATGGGGCTCAGGACATACTACTCTAAAATATGGCATCTTGTCATACTGAATATCTTTTTTTTTTTTTTTTTTTTTTAACAGAGAGAGAGATCACAAGCAGGCAGAGAGGTAGGCAGAGAGGGAGGGGGAAGCAGGCTCCCCACAGAGAAGAGAGCCTGACATGGGCTCCATCCCAGGACCTTGAGATCATGACGGGAGCTGGAGGCAGAGGCTTAACCCATTGAGCCACTCAGGCGCCCCCATACTGAATATCTTAAGCTGAAGGAACTTGAGAAAACAGTGGAAACAGAAAGGTTTGACAGACCTTTGGTCTGCTAAAAAAAAAAAAAAAAGCTGAAAACAAAACAAAAACCCCACCGACCCCCAATGGAGTGATGTGTGCTAATCCTCACCACCAAACCAGGGTTTTATACTACCTAATCTGTTGAGGTTTCAGCCTTCCTCAGGAATGTAATCCTAACTACTCAGTATGGAATTTCCTGGTCCAGTGCTGGTAAAGTAATCCACCTAATAAGACACTTCGGTCCTCCAGGGGAGATGACCATGCCCAAAATAATCTTTTGTTTGTTTGTTTATGACTTCCTTGTCCTGCCTTCCAACATCTTTCCCTCTCTGTAACTCTTTGGAGCTCTTTCAGTTACATCTATCTATTAGTAGATAGATGTTGCTCAATTCATGAATCACTGAATAAAGGCAACTAGATCCTCAAAATTTCTGAGTTGAATTTTTGTTATATTTAACAGTCCCCTTACCTGTCTCCTCTGAAATAGATCTTAAAACTCCCAAGTGAAAGGTACCCTCTGTTTACCAGGAGGAAGGGCAGTATTCTGCTCATCACAGATGGGTAATTTGGGGCTGAGAAATCTGTAAACAAACCTTGTTAATCTAACCATTATCTTCCTAGTTTCTTCTTCACCATTTATTGTGCCAAGCCTAAATCCCTCACTCTTTTTAATTCCTCAACAAATGAGTTGATTATTCATGCCAAAGGTATAAAGGCTTTCTGTTCTGGTCACTTCTTTAGGTCTTCATCTTCTTTTGAAGGCTCCCATGTACATGTTAAAATATATTTACATCCATATGTTTTTCTCCTGTTAGTCTTTGGTAGCTTAATTTTTAGATTCAGGAATGAACCTTAAGAAAGATGAT
The DNA here is from genome assembly GCA_003697995.1 of Taxidea taxus jeffersonii. NCBI lineage: Eukaryota > Metazoa > Chordata > Mammalia > Carnivora > Mustelidae > Taxidea > Taxidea taxus. The sequence goes on from ML111794.1 coordinate 84,089, forward strand.
GAAAACCTTTTCCTCCACTGTAACATATCTGTCTAGTAAGGCTTACATACTAAAAACTTGCTTATTCCTTGTTGAGATATGATTTTACCTGATGATCTTTCCAGATTTTTTACCCTAATCCCCAACCCACATCCAAAACTGTAGTGAGGTCAATCTACTTCAATTCCCTGATTTAACTGTTCTATCTTCTAGAATAATTCATATTCTTTTTCCTAAAATATTTCCCCTTCTTTTTGTCTCTTCTTCCAACTTCTACTCATTATTCAAAACTCAGTTCAGATTACCTCTTCTAGGAAGTTTGACTGATTTCTAAGCCATAGTTAGACCAATCTCTCCTAAAACTCTTATTTAATTGCTGTTGTTTTAAGCCGGGGTCTCCCATGGGACAATGTCTCTGAAAGGCAGGCAATAGAACCTAGATTATGTATCTTTGCATTCCTAGTTCCAAGTACCAAACCATCGTAAAAAAGACTTGAAACCTTTTCTTTCATTAATAAAGAAACTATTGGGGTGCTTGGGAATCTCAGTCTGTTAACATCTGCCTTCAGCTCTGGTCATGGTACCAGAGTCCTGAGGTCAAGTCTGGCATCAGGCTCCCTGCTTGTCCTTCTACCCTTCCCCACTCCTTGTGATCTCTCTCAAGCTCTCTCTGTCTCTCTCAAATAAATAAATAAATAAATAAATAAATAAATAAATAAAATCTTTAAAAAAATAAAGACACCATTGATAGCACTACTAACATGTTTTATTCTAATTGTTTTTCCCATTATTTTTATTTTAATTAACTTATTTTTTCAACTTCAGGCAGGGTGCCATTTTGTACATTCTAAAGGCTATCTTTTACAAGGATCTTCTATAGTTATACAACATGATTAAGATTATAAATATGAGTAGCCTTTGCATGAAAGTCAGGTATTTGCAACAAAATTAGCCTATTCAATTATATGAGCTATTCCAATCTCCTTAATGACACTGCCCTTCTTTCTCTTGACACCTAAAACATTTTGCCTTTTTTTGACATTTACTTTATCATATATTTTCAGCAAGTGAATTAATGTGGTCTGTCAATCCTGCAGTAATGTTAAAATCAAAAATATTCATTTTTTTAACCAATGACATTTTAAAAATAGCTATTTATAGGAGCAGGCACTGTTGTAGAAGCTGAATATATAGCAGTGAATACTAAATACAAACAAAACAAAACAAAATTAAAAACCCTACCCTTTTAGTGCTTAAATTCTAGGAGAAAGTAAATAAGTAAAATATTTAGAATCTTTTACATTGATAACTATGAAGAAACATATAGCAGAAAATGAGTTGAAGAACACTAGGAGAGGGATTCAGTTTTGAATTACATAGTCAGGTAAGACCTTCCAAAGAAATAAATACTCAAGAGGTAGGCCAATTTCCCATGTAAAAACGGAGGAAGAAACATTCCAGACCTAAGATCCTTAGGTAAATATGTACACTTCATATGCAAGGGCACCAACATCACTATGGGAGTTATGGAGTGGTGTGAAGAAAGAGAGAGCTATATATGGGTCATCAGGTCAGAGACATAAAGGAAAGTAGGATTACATAAGGATTATGTAAAAAGTTTAGCTATTTTGAAGATTTTGCTTTTACTTTAAGAGATAAGTGAAGCCAAGTTCACTGAAGGAAAGGTGCTATGATGTAACATACATTTTAACAGGATACTGGTGAGAAATGAAAAAACAAAAACCAAGAAATAAGAGTAGATGCTCAAAAGAGATAGCGTGTGTCACAGGCTGGATACTGAAGTGTGGTGGAAATGCTCATGAAAGTCATAGGAGACAAATCTACATTTTCATTTCTATCATCCTCTATTAATAGATGCATTAGATAATGATGAGTGTTGGGATAAACATAGTGGGGATACAATACTGACCTTTCTACCCTCAACATGTTTAGTGTCTGAAAAGAAAAAAAATGCAAATATTAGTATAAAATACAAGTATGATGAAACAAATGAGGGGAATGATTGGTTTAGGGATTGAGGTGACCTTTAGGGATGACCAAAAAACAAACAAACAAACAAAACAAACAAACAAAAAAACAGAAGTGAATAAATGGCATCTCTCTCCCTCTCTCTTTATATTTTATTTATTTATTTGTCAGAGAGAGCACAAGCAGGGGAAGTGGCAGGCAGAGAGAGAAGCAGGCTCCCCACAGAGCAGGGAGCGAGATGCAGGACTCAGTTCCAGGACCTTGGGACCATGACTCAAGCTGAAGACAGATGCTTAACCAACTGAGTTACTCAGGTGTTCCAATTTAGCATCTATTGACAATTGTTTCAAGGTATTACACAGGTATACTTACCAATGAAAAATATATTAATAGAGGCATATCCTATTCCAAGAATACAAAGAAGAAAGGTTTCACAGACTTGGACTTTGATAAATTATCAATAAAATTCTGAAAGGCAGAGGTAGGGTGTGGTAGAAGGCTGATGGATGTTCTAAATGTGATTGCGTGAAGGGTTTATTCTACAGCAAGTTCCTGTTATGGCAGGGATAGAACTCTGATAGATGAGTGACATAGGTCTTCATCAGTCTGGGCTGTAATTAAAAAAAAATACTATAGACTGGGTGGGTTAAACAATAAACATTTATTTATTCCAGTTTGGGAAGCTGGGAAGTCCAAGATCAAGGTGTCAACATATTCAGTGTCTAGAGAGAAACCACTTCCTTCTTCATAGCTGACCATTTTCTCACTATGTCACATAGTTGAGAAAAAAAAAAAAAAAAGAAAGAGCACTGGGCTCTTCATCCCCTTATAAGTACACCACCCCCATTACCTCACCTAAATCTAATTACTTCCCAAGGTCTCCCTTCCACATTTCATCACAGTGGAGATTAGGCTTCAATATATGAATTTTTAAGGGACACACAAACTCAGTCAATAGTAATAAAGTTGGATGCAAATTGTGAAAAGCTGAAAATAAAATATTAGCCATTACTATTTTATCTAAGCAATCCAATGGCTACTGAAGATTTTAGTAACAAGATTGACCTGGTTGGAAGGGTTCTAGAATGACCTCTAGCAGAAGTGTGAAGGACAGACTGGGAATGGGTTCAGGAAGAAGGAAACTGGAGGTATAGGGGTCATTTGGGGGGATATTATTTTAGTTCAGGTCTTTAGGAGTCAGAAAAACAAAACAAAACAAATTATGAGGTCTTAATAAAACCTAGTTAAATAAGTTGGTCAACTACTCTCCTACATTCTGAAATAACATTCTAAAAGAAAATGACTAATAGAATCTATATGTATTCTTCATGTTTTGCCTGAATTACTGTATTTGGGAACTAAGACTAATAATTCTGATCATGACATCAAAATTCAACTTTATTCTAAGTGGAAATAATGAAAAATTTTTTCCTATAAAACATATGTCTAAGAAATAGTTCTGTAAATAACAATATGTTTATTTTGACAATGTGATTAATTGTGATGATCATTTTTTATTCCTAAAGCAAAATAATTGTATGTCACATTCAGATATTTCTGTCCTATTACATGACTTATCATTAGCATATTAAAAACTAGCAATTGTGGGGGAGGAGGAACAAGATGGTGGAGGAGCAGGAGAGCTAAATATCATTGGGTCCCATGACTTCAGCTAGATAGTTATCAAACCATTCTGAACACCTACAAACTCAACAGGAGATCGAAGAGAAGAGCATCAATTCTAGGAACAGAAAAGCGATCACTTTCTGGAAGGTAGAACCTCCAGAGAAGTGAATCTTAAGTGATATATGGGAAGATATTCCATATATCCCATGTATGGGGGGAGGGTCTTACTCCCGGCAAATGGTAGAGCAGCAGAGCAGCAGAGCATGAAACCAGAACTTTTAGAAGTCTGCTCCACTGAGGGAGATCACTCCAGAGGCTAAGCAAGGGGGCGGGGGGGGGGGGGTCCCTTGTAGGGACAGTGTGGTCTCAGGACCCGTGGGGTCAGAAAAAGACCAAGGGTGTCTAAATGTGGCAGACCTCCCAGGTATCAGAGCAGGGAAGCTGGCTACAGAGATGGATCTGAGGAGGGGGCTCTCAGCTCAGGGTTACCTTAAACCCTGATCTGAGGCACAGTTCTGGGGAGGCACTCTCTTTCCTCCTCTAGGAAGAGCGGCATGGAAGCATGCTGCAGGAATCTGCTGTGTTTGGACACTCCAAATGGGGTTGTGCACTAGAGATAGAAATGTTTGGTCACAGGTTGTGTGAGCACAGAGTGTGGCCAGAGATCAGGTAGACAGGAGTGACTGACTGATTTTCTCTGAGGGCTTACTAAAGAACGGTGCCTGATCTCTCAGCTTCTATGGGGCTGGAGATTGGGAAGCTGCCATTTTCTATGCCATCTTCCATTGCCATACCAAAAGCAATCAGGGAATAAATGCTACTGTGAGAACAAAACCAAGCAGATTACTTAGCCTGGCTCCTGGCAAGGGTGGTGCAATCCCGCCTCAGGCAAAGACATTTGAGAATCACTGCAATTACCCCTCCCCCAGAAGATCGACAAGAACATCCATCCCAGACCACGTTCACTGATCAGTGAGAACTCTGGAACTCTAGAGCTAGGGGAAAGCAACACATAGAATTCATGGCTTTTCCCCATGATCCTTTAATCTTTCAAAGCTAAATTTTTAAATTTTGTTTTTTTCTTATTCTATTAAAAAAAAATCCTCTTTCCTATTTTAACATTTTTAACTATTTTATCTTATCAATACCTTTTTTAAAAATCTTTTTAAATTTGCATTGGTTATTCATATTTCATCACTTTATTTTATTTAACCTTATTTTTAGTATATATATATATAGGTATTTTTTTCTTTAAAATTTTGCGATACAATTTCTTCTTATAGATCAAAATATACCTTAAATCCAGTGCATGGCTTTGTTCTAGTTTCCAGCCTGATCACATTATTTCCTTTTTTTTTCTTTTTTCAACCAACTACTTATCAATTCCTTTTATAGAATATTTTTAATGTTCATTTTTACATTCATATTCCATCCCATCATCATGTTTACCCTTACTTTTGTATATATGTATAAGTTTTCTTTCTTTTATATTTGGGAGGTAGTTTCTTCTAATAGACCAAAATACACCCCAAATCAAATGTCTGACGCTGTTCTATTCACCAGTCTGATTCTATATATATTTTTTCTTTCTCTCTTTTTTTTTCTCCTTTCTTCTTCACCCCACTTCCAATCCCTTCTGATTTGGTTAGCGTATATTTTTCTGGGGTTGCTGCTACCCTTTTAGTATTTTGTTCTCTCATTCATCTATTCATATCTGGGCAAAATGACAAGGCTTGGAAAAACTCACTACACACACACACACACACACACACACACAAGGAACAAGAGGCAGAAACAATGGCTAGGAGCCTAATCAATACAGACATTAGTAATATGTCAGAACTAGAGCTCAGAATGATGATTATCAAGGTGCTAGCTGGGCTTGAAAAAAGCATGGAAGATATTAGAGAAACCCTGTCAGAGAAATAAAATTCCTTTCTGGAGAAATAAAAGTATAAAAAATCTAACCAAGTAGAAATCAAGAAAGTTACTAATGAGGTGCAGTAAAAAATGGAGGCTCTTACTGTTAGGAAAAATGAGGCAGAAGAGAGAAATAGTGATATAGAAGACCAAATATTGGAGAGTAAAGGAGCTGAGCAAAACAGAGACAAACAACTATGGACCATGAGGGGAAAATTCAAAAGAAAAGTGATACCAGAAAACAAAAAATTATTAGAATAATTGGAATTCCAGAAGAAGAGAAGGCAGAAGGTATATTGGAGTGAATTATAGTAGAAAATTTTCCTAATATGGCAAAGGGAACAACCATCAAATCCAGGAGGCACAGAGAATCCCCCTCAAGATTAATAAAAATAGGTCCACACCCCGTCATCTAATAGTAAAACTTACAAATCTCCACTAACAAAGAGAAAATCCTGAAAGCAGCTTGGGACAAGAAGTCTGTAACATACAACTGTAGAAATATTAGATTGGCAGCAGACTTATCCACAGATACCTGGCAGGCCAGAAAGAACTGGCATGATATATTCAGAGCACTAAACAAAGAAAACATGCAGCCAAGAATACTACATCCAGCTAGGTTGTCATTGAAAATAGAAGGAGAGATAAAAAGCTTCCAGGACAAACAAAAATTAATATAATTTGCAAACACGAAACCAGTCCTACAGGAAATATTGAAAGGGGACATCGAAGCAATGAGAGAGCCTAAAAGTAATAGACCAGAAAGGAACAGAGACAATATACAGTAACAGTCACCTGACAGGCAATGCATGGCACTAAATTCATATATTTCAATAGTTACCCTGAATGTAAATGGGCTAAATGCCCCAATCAAAATACACAGGGTATCAGAATGGATTAAAAAAAGACCCATTTATATGTTGTCTGCAAGAAACTCATTTTAGACCCAAAGAAGCTTACAGATTTAAAATGAGGGGGTAGAAAACAATTCACCATGCTAATGGACATCAAAGACAGCTGGGGTGGCAATCCTTATAACAGATAAATTAGATTTTAAACCAAAGATTATAATAAAAGATGAGGAGGGACACTATATCATACTCAAAGGGTCTGTCCAACAAAAAGTTCTAACAATTTTTAATATCTATGCCCCTAATGTAGGAGCAACCAACTATATAAACCAATTAATAACAAAATCAAAGAAACACATCAACAATAATACAATAATAGTAGGGGATTTAACACTTCCCTCACTGAAATGGACAGATCATCCAAGCAAAAGATCAACAAGGAAATGAAGGCTTTAAATGACACACTAGACCAGATGGACATCACAGACATATTTAGACATTCCACCAAAAAACAACAGAATACACATTCTTCTCTAGTACACATGTAACATTCTCCAGAATAGATCACACACAGGGTCACAAATCTGGTCTCAACTACTAAAAGATTGGGATCATTCCCTGCATGTTTTCAAACCACACTGCTTTGAAACTAGAACTCAACCATAAGAGGAAAGTAGAAAAGAACACAAATACATGCAGGCTAAAGAGCGTCCTATTAAAGAATGAATGGATCAACCAGGAAATAAAAGAAGAATTTTAAAAATTAATGGAAACAAATGAAAATAAAAACACAACTGTTCAAAATCTTTGGGACACAACAAAGGCAATTCTGAGAGGAAAGTATATGCAATACAAGCCTTTCTCAAGAAACAAGAAAGGTCTCAAGGACACAACATAATCCTACACCAAAAGGAGCTGGAGAAAGAACAGCAAAGAAAGCCTAACCCCAGCAGGAGAAGAGAAATAATAATGATCAGAGCAGAAATCAATAACATAGAAACCGAAAGAACAGTAGAACAAACCAATGAAACTAAGAGCTAGTTCTTTGAAAGAATTAATAAGATTGTTAAGCCCCTGGCTAGACTAATCAAAAAGAAAAGAGGAAGGACCCACATAAATAAAATCATGAATGAAAGAGGAGAGATCACAACCAACACCAAAGAAATACAAACAATTATAAGAACATACTATGAGCAATGCTATGCCAACAAATTTGACAATCTGGAAGAAATGGATGCATTCCCAGAGATATATAAACAACCACAACTGAATCAGGAAAAAATAGAAAACCTGAACAGACCCATAAACAGTAAGGAGATTGAAGCAGTCATCAAAAATCTCCAAACAAATAAAAGCCCAGGGCCAGATGGCTTCCCAGAGGAATTCTACCAAACATTTAAAGAATTAATTCCTGTCTCCTGAAACTGTTTCAAGAAATAGAAATGGATGGAAAACTTCCAAACTCATTTTATGAGGCCAGCATCACCTTGATCCCCAAGCCTGACAAAGACCCCATCAAAAAGAATCACAGACCAATATCCTTGATGAACACAGATGCGAAAATTCTCACAAAATACTAGCCAATAGGATCCAACAGTACATTGAAAGGATTATTCACCATGACCAAGTAGGATTTATTCCTGGGATGCAAGGAAATCTGCAAATCAATCAATGTGATATGATACATTAATAAAATAAAGAACAAGAACCATATGATACTCTCAATAGATGCTGAAAAAATATTTGACAAAGTACAGCATCCTTTCTTGATCAAAACTCTTCACAGTGTAGGGATTGAGGGGACATACCTCAATATCATGAAACTCATCTACGAAAAATCCACAGTGAATGTCATTTTTAATGGGGAGGGAAAAACTGAGAGCTTTCCCCCTAAGGTCAGGAAGAGAGCAGGGATGTCTATTATCACCATTGCTATTCAACATAGTACTAGAAGTCCTAACCTCAACAATCAGACAACAAAAAGGAATTAAATATATCAGAATCAGCAAAGAAGAAGTCAAATTCTCACTCTTTGTAGATGATATGATATTTCGTGTGGAAAACCCAGATGACCCCACTCCAAAACTGCTAGAACTCATACAGGAATTCAGTAAAGTGTCAGGATATAAAAATCAATGCACAGAAATCAGTTGCACTTCTATACACAAAAAAGACAGAAGAAAGATAAATTAAGGAGTCAATCCCATTTACAATTGCACCCAAACAATGAGATATCTAGTAATAATCCTAACCAAAGAGGAGAATAATTTGTACTCAGAAAAATATAAAGTACTTATGAAAGAAATCGGGGTGCCTGGGTGGCTCAGGGGGTTAAGCCTCTGCCTTTGGCTCAGGTCATGGTCTCAGGGTCCTGGGATTGAGCCCCGCATTGGGCTCTCTGCTCAGCAGGGAGTCTGGTTTCTCCTCTTCCTCTGCCTGTCTCTTAGCCTACTTGGGATCTCTCTCTCTGTGTCAAATAAATAAAATCTTTAAAAAAAAATGAGGAAGATGCAAAGAAATGGAAGAGAATTCCATGCTCACAGATTAGAAGAAAAATATTGCAAAAATGTCTACGCTACCTAAAGCAATCTATACATTTAATGTAAACCCTATCAAAATACCATCAATTTTTTCAAAGAGATGGACAAATAATCCTAAAATTTATATGGAACCAGAAAAGACCCTGAATAGCCAGAAGAATGTTGAAAAAGGAAACCAAAGTTGGAGGCATCACAATTCCAGAATTCAAGCTCTATTACAAAGCAGTATCATTAAGACAGCATGGTACTGGCACAAAAATAGACACATAGATCAATGGAACAGAATAGAGAGCCCAGAAATAGACCCTGAACTCTATGGTTAACTAATCTTCGACGAAGCAGGAAAGAATGTCTAATGGAAAAAAGTCTCTTCAACAAATGATGTTGGTAAAATTGGACAGCCACATGCAAAAGAATGAAAGTGGACTATTTCCTTACACCACACACAAAAGTAGACTTAAAATGGATGAAAGTCCTCAATGTGAGACAGGAATCCATCAAAATCCTTGAGAACACAAGCAGCAACCTCTTTGACCTCAGCTGCAACAATTGCTTCCTAGAAACATTGCCAAAAGCAAGGGAAACAAGGGCAAAAATGAACTATTGGGATGTCATCAAGATTCAAAGCTTTTGCACAGCAAGGGAAACAGTCAACAAAACCAAAAGACGACTGACAGAATGAGAGAAGATATTTGCAAATGACATATCAGATAAAGGGCTAGTAACCAAAATCTATAAAGAGCATAGCAAACTCAACACCCAAAGAACAAATAATCCAATCAAGAAATGAGCAGAGGGCATGAACAGACATTTCTGCAAAGAAGACATCCAGATGGCCAACAGACACATGAAAAGTGCTCCACATCACTCAGCATCAGGAAAATACAAATCAAAACCACAACGAGATACTACCTCACATCAGTCAGAATGGTAAAAAATAACAAGTCAGGAAATGACAGATGCTGGCAAGGACGTGGAGAAAGGGGTACCCTCCTACACTGTTGGTGGGAATGCAAGCTGGTACAACCACTTTGGACAACAGCATGGAGGTTCCTCAAGAAGTTGAAAATAGAGCTACCCTATAACCTAGCAATTGCACTACTGGGTATTTACCCAAAAGATACAAACATAGTGATCCGAAGGGGCACATGCACTCAAATGTTTATAGCAGCAATGTCCACGATAGCCAAACTATGGAAAGAACCTAGATGTCCATCAACAGATGAATGAATGGATAAAGAAGAAGTGGTATATATATACAATGGAATACTTTGCAGCCATCAAAAGAAATGAAATCTTGCCCTTTGCGATGACGTGGATGGAACTAGAGGTTATCATGCTAAGCGTAATAAGTTAATCAGAGAAAGACAATTATCATATGTTATCTCTTATATGAGGAATTTGAGAGGCAGGGCCAGGTCGTGGGGGGTAGAGAGGGAAAAAATGAAAGAAGATGAGATTGGGAGGGAGGCGATTCATAAAAGACTCTTAATCTCATGGAACAAACTGAGGGCTGCTGGGGAGGGGGGGTTGGGATAAATTTATATATGATTTTATATATAAATTTATATTCATATATAAATTTATATATTTTATATTTATATAATTTGTATTTATATATTCACATATGTATAAATATGGGAATTGAATTAAAATGAGTTTTTACTTTATATTCACAATGAATTGAAACTAATAATCAATGTTTCTTCTTTTTTAAAAATCATTTCTGTTAACATATCTAGACAATTTCGTTCAATTTGATGGGGAAGCTGAATTATCCAGATAATTGCATTTATGAGCCCTCTTATTGGATATAATTCTCATTACTTGCTTAAATTTTAGATAAGGTTGTTCCAGTTATGTATTACATGCCTAGGTCCCCACAATTTAATTAATAATTCCACAGGCTCACCATATTCCTAACATCTCCTAAAAAATTTCTACAAAATCGTAGAGCTCCTTAGAAAGTAGCATGTGAACTGGTATAATCTTCTTTTTTATAGTTGAGTAAAATGAGGCCAGGGAAATTTTTATGATTTCCTCAAGGTACCACAAGGAGGAACAGAACTAGTACTATGACAATGATTTTTTAATCATAAATTCAGTGATTTTCCTAATATCCCAATTTGACAAAAAAAAAATCACTTTGCCCAATGAGGAATGGCAATTTCATACTATATACACACTCTATTTCTATGTTCTTACCATGCACTGATTATTCTGATTTTTCCTTGATTCTGTATTTTATGAGGTGGTCCATTTCAATACTGTAAATCATTTTGCTATTCTTTACTCACTTATATAAGCTTGTTGGCTTATACTTAACATTAAGCTTTCCACTCATTTTTATATCTCTGGTTCATATTTCTAACAGTTTTTATTAAAATTTTCAATGATCCTTTTTCTAGATTATTACTAAAGATGACAAGCAAACCTAGGAATGATTAAAGTACATTTCCATTTATTATTGGCCTTTTTTTCAGCTATCCCTTTCCTAACTCCAAATCAATATAACTTAAGTAATTTCACCTATTTTATGAACAGAAAGATACATTGGTCCCTATAGAATAATAATTACACATTTTTTACTTTATTTTGTCTTTTTTTGTAATTCAAAGGAAACAGATTTTTAGATGTGTTTGAAGGAGACAGTTCTTCATGTTTTGTGTTACTTTTAGTAGGTTTGTTTTGAAACACTTGTAATGTGATCTTTTAAAAATGTTTTTAAATCAAATCATATCAGATAGTAAAAGACAGATGGTAAGTAGTTTTAACTCCAGGCAGTTTAATAGAGAGTGAGGAAAAGCAAAGAGAATGAGAAAGGAATCACAGAAGAAATGGAGGTTTAAAAATACACAGTTTGATTTTATCATGAGACTAACATATTAGACTACCTTATTGATTTCTTTCCCCAGGTATATAGTGATTCCTAAATTTACTGTTAAGTTCTGAACATGTGAACACATTTAAAACATCTGAGTATTAGAAAAGATTGTTGAAAAGATAAAATTGAAGAATGGTACTATATAGTAGGGTTCCAAATAAGGGTAAAATACGCTTATTCCAAATGACAGGAAGTATTGGATTTCTGTAGATGTCAGTCTTAGAAATTCAAGTTGCTGGCTTTCAAGATGAATTTCACTGAATTAATTAATTTGCTATGCCACTCTACCAAATAAAGACACAAAAGCATAAATAGCTAAACAGATGATGGTTTCTAAAATATGCTAGCGTTTCTTGAATTAACTAATTTAAAAAGAAGTGTCTAGGTTCTTGTTCAACATATGGATTCCTAGGTTATCTCAGAAGATAATAAGCCAATAGGCTTAAATAGTGCCAAGATAGTATCCTTTTTGATCAAGCTCCCCATACTACACAAGCCTAAGAAACACTGAGCCAATGGGTTAGTTCCTGGCATGGGATATGTTCTTGAAATATGTTATTTATCTCTAAATCAGAATTTGGCTGTCACTATGTTTTGTTTTGTTTTGTTTGAATCCAGAACTAATTTTTAAAGTTTGAAGTCAGTGTAAAGTTGGCCCTTTGGGGTGGGAAAGAGTAGTGCCTGGAAAAGAAGTTGCAGGAAGAGTTTCTTGGGTGCTGAGTCCTGTGAATGTTGTTTAACCCTAAAGATCCATTTTCAAATTGTTACCTTCATGTTTTTGAAGTGCATCCACTCCTCCCTCCCTCTCTCTCTCTCTCTTTCTTTCTTTCTTTCTTCTTCCTTTGTTAACATATAATTATTACTGGTTTCAGGGTACAGGTCTGTGATTCATCAGTCTTATAGAGTACCAAGTGCTTATTACAATACATATCCTCCCCAACGTCCATCACCCAGTTTACACATCTCTCCACTCCCCCTCTCCCCCTCCAGCAGCCCTCAGTTTGTTTCCTATGATTAAGAGTCTCCTTTGGTTTGTTTCTCTCTCTGGTTTCATGTTATTTCATTTTCCCCTCTCTTCTCCTGTGATTCTCTGCCTTATTCCTTAAATTCTACACATGAGTGAGATGCTATGATAATTTCCTTTCTCTGTTGACTTATTTCACTTAGCATAATATCCTCTAGTTCCACCCATGCCATTGCAAATGTCATTTCTATTTTGATGGCTGCATAATATTCCTGTGTGTGTGTGTGTGTGTGTGTGTGTGTGTGTGTGTGTGCATGTGTGTGTGTGTGTATTAAATCTTTATCCATTCATCTGTCAATGGACATCTGGGCTCTTTTTATACTATGGCTATTGTGGACTGGTTGTCACTATGTTTTAAAGTAAAAATAAGGTTCTGGTTTGAATTACAAAAGCAAGTTCAGGCACTCCTGGGTGGCTCAGTCAGTTAAGCATCTGCCTCCGGCTCAGGTCATGATCCTAGGGTCCTGGGATCGAGTCCTGCATGTACCTCCCCTCTTAGTGGAGAGCTGCTTCTCCCTCCGCCTACTGCTTCCCCCACTTGTGCTATCTCTCTCTCTCTCTGATAAATTAATAAGTAAAATCTTAAGAAAAATAAGTTCAGGCTTTTCTTGAAGGTATCATTCATAAAATTCTTCCTTTTGTATGCCTTCCTTCCTGCATAGTTACTCGATTACAGGAAGCAGACTGTCCTAGTTCAATGCTCAATTCCCAACACAAAGTCCAGAACCTGGTGATCCTTGATCAAAACTTTCTGCTAAATGAATGCATTAATTACTATGTAGAGAAACTGTTTGTAAATGGGATTTTTAATGCATTCAGAAATAAAACTTAAGGATTTGAGGATTCAGATACACTGAATGTGGTTTGTATCAAATATTTTTTCCGCCCTAGAAGAGCTACCAACTATTCCATAGCTAAAGAGGGGAAAATACCCTCTTGATTTTTAGTTTTAGGTAGTTTTGATAATCATATCCCTCTGCCAAATAACTATTATCTCTCCCAGATGCACTTCCCCAAAACTCAGATGACTTCTGAACAGGTAAATGAAATGTTTCTTTTCCATGATTGATGCTCTTTTTAACTACCTTGTTAACATAATACATTACTCTTTTTTCAAACAGTCAAGAGCTGACTTTTATGGTATGGCAATTCACAAGTTTGTTAAGTTTTCTCTATATATCTATATAGTCTCTATAAGGACAATATAGAATGTAACCAAGAGAAATTTCCTAAATATGTCCTTTTCTGAGTGAAGAGATTGAAATAAGTAGCATATTTCACTAATTCAATTCAATGTTCTTAATAAAAATAATTTAAAAATACATTAAATACAGTATGGATCAAGCTATCTTTAAAATTTAAAAATATATATTATTGAATTTTCACTCTTATAATAATCCAGTGAGATATTTATTACCTCCACGTAAGAGAGGAAGTACCTAGGTATCTCATTTTCTTTTCTCTCTCTCTTTAAAAAAAAAAATGTGCAATTTCTATATAGTAATTTATAAAGATTGTAAATCTGTTTTAACAAATTAAGGTTAGAAATTTTCAAAACTCAAACACAAAACATATCCTTAAAGTTCAAAGCAATATTAATAATCACAGTAAAACAATGTCTATAGGGAATTCTGGAATTTTACATAGATGTAGTTAAAAAGAAAAAGCCTGCCTTCTCAGCAGATATAAAAGATTTCCATATTGCATGCTAACTGCTCAGGCGGTTAATTTGCACTAATCAGCTGGAGACAAAGGGAGAGAAATTTACAGTAACTTGATGAGTTAATTTTGTGTTTTATAGTCATTGTCTTCCTGGGTTGCTAAATGCTCCATCTTTAACATAGTTTTGAGATATGCCCCTGTCAAAACCAGGCAACACATTTGTGAACTGTTAAAATCATCTGTAAGTTCTTTCACTCATTTGTTCTAAAAGAGAAACTGGGCCCTCTAAATTGAAAAGGAAAAAGGCAGGCCTGAGGGCTTTTCCCAATCCCTGGAACAGAATCTACCCCTACAGAGCCTTTCTATACATTTTATTTCAAGGTCACTATGCAAAATATTTCAAAACATTTGTTAGATATTCTAGGAGTGTTCAATTAAAAATAAGATGGCAGACATATTCTCTTTATAAAGTGAGAGAACAGAGTGTAGATTCACACTGACACTTGAGAGATTATTTCAGCCTCTTCCCAAAGGACTGAGTCAAGTATGCCATATCCATGAATATACTCTATCATAGTCTCAAGATGACTGCATCAAAGTACTTTAATTGCAAAGGAAAAGTACACTGTCCTGGAGAAATCTAAAGCAATAAATCAAAAAGTAATTTATGGATATCCTGTTAAGATATTAAAGACCAAGAACACCTTTCAACGTTAAACCCAAAACACCTTTCATTATTTTTTTTCAATGTAATTTAATACCAGAAAGCCATTAAGTGTCTACTATATAAAAAGTACTCTGCTTATGGAGCAGGGCCTACTGAGATGAATATAATATAGTCCAGGCCTAAGGAGGGCCTTACATATCCATTTCAATAAGCAAATGGATATCTATCAGACTGTAAATCCATAATAATCATAACTTTGTTTTATGGAACATAATCACCAGGAAATACTTTTCATGATATAGAGGGGGGGAAGTTTACTTATTTAAAACAACAACAGGGGCACCTGGGTGGCTCAGTGGGTTAAGCCTCTGCCTTCAGCTCAGGTCATGATCTCAGGATCCTGGGATCAAGTCCCACATTGGGCTCTCTGCTCGGTGGGGAGCCTGCTTCCTTCCTCCTCTCTCTCTCTGCCTGCCTCTCGGCCTACTTGCCTCTCTCTGTCAAATAAATAAATAAAGTCTTAAAAAAAAACATAAAAGAATAAAACAACAACAGCAACAACAACAGCAGCAAGGAGAAAATATTCAATTATTTAGAAATATGCTGTTAACACTGGCACTTTTCACTTACTACAGTTCTCCATACACTAGTAGACTTTCTAGAAAACCAGGCATTTAACTCTCTGAAGACCAGTAGATTCCACCACTGGAAAATTTTAAAGAAGTCAGTATATGGATTAAAGCAATTTATACCAAATACAGGCTTCTTGTAGTATAATCAAACCCTCAATGAAAGTAGATTTTGCTTCTCCTTCTTTTTCTTTTTTTTTTCCTTTCCTTTTTTTTTTTTTTTTTCTGTTTTGAGAATCTAATGGAAAAGGCTTTGAGCATGGGACTTTGGTTTGTGCCTTTTGAAAGTGAATTTGATGGCTATACACTACTTATACACACCTTGCATTTTTTAAAATTTTTTATGTCTGAGTTCACTCTACATGAGTATCATATCTAGGTTGAAACATATGAAATTGACCATATTTGACCATTTTTAACCTACACAAAGGGCAACATTTCAACTCAACATTTCCTACCTTAAGTGACATATATTATGATTATGTCAAATGATAAATCATGATAAATCTTTTATGACATGTTTTGTAAACTCTAAAAAGCTATATGGTTTAAATTAGGTAATAAGATAAAACTGGCATAAATTGTTGTAATTATCTAGACTATTTCTGGTGTTTTTACTTTTAACTCTAAAGTTTTATAATTTTATGATTCTAAAGTTGGCTCATCATTTTGATCTTGGCTCTGAAATGAAGGAAATGTGAAACCAAGGCAACCCCTTCTTCAGACAGAGAATAATTGTTTTATTTTACTTTATTCACTCTGCTTCATTTGTCTAGGCCAACCTCTGAGAACCCAGACAGGGCTTCAGAACAAGTAGTTATAATCAGAAAACATCAGATATTAATTAAGGTGCCCCTTAATTAACTTCACATTATAGAGTCCACCATGATTGCACACTGGAATTTTGACCTAATAGCTTTTAACAAAGAGGGAAATATAATGTTAATTGCTTTATTGGGACTTTTTCAGGATTAGCTTGTAAGTTAAACAAGTTGTATGTTTTAGAGAGCACAAGCCCTTGAAAGAAACAGAGATGGTTTGGAATCAAATCCAAATAATGCTGTTTATCAGCTATGAGATATTGGCAAGGTATTAAATCTCTGTAAATCTCAGTTTCTTCATCTGTGAAATGAAAACACGAAGAGTAAACCTTCACAGTTACTGTCATATTTAAAAGCAATAATCCATAGGGAGTGTTAAACTATGCCTTGTTTAGGGGAACCGAGTGGCCTAGTAGGTTAAGCATCAGACTCTTGGTTTCAGTGGAGGTTATTATCTCAGAGTCCTGAGATAGGTCCTGAGAAGCCCCAGGAAGAGCCCCAAGGTGAGCCCAAGGCAGTCTCCATGCTCAACACAGTCTGTTTAAGACTCTCTTCCTCTCCCTCTGTCCCCACCTCCCCTTAATACAAATGAATAAATATTGAAAAAACAAACTATACCTTGTTTAAAAGCATCTATAAAGCCTATTATCAATTGGATATTTCAAAGATATCATAGACCACATCTAAAGGATTTATAACATCATCCCATCTAAACCTCTGTCTCAGAAAGAATCATATCACTTGACAAGTTATAATTAGAATACAGTCAAAGAAAGTAAATATCTTAAAATAACATTTTCTTTACTTTGCCACCACATGGTGATTGTGTTTTCCTTAGTAACTTTTAAAGTGCCAGTTTTGTTTTTTTAAAAAAACAGATATGTTAAATATGCATATGCAACTGATAGTTTCATTAACTATTTCAAACGTTTTATCATCTCTGTAAATTGTTTCTAGTTAGATTAGTAACAGATATTCTAAACGTTTTTCTTATGTATATGTTTTAAAACTATGTTCTATAATAGTTTTTAACTATTACTCTTTCTAAATAAGCTCTCTGATAAACAATCACAACATACAAATTTTGAGTCACGTTTTCTCATGAGGTATTCATATACTTCTGTCTAAATACAATAATTAATCCTTAAAACTACCTTCTTTACAAAAAATAATAGCTTCATTAGCCAATTAAAACATGTTCCGAACCAATAGTTTACTTCCAGTTGTTACATATTTTGGAGACTAGTAACTAACTACTTTTTTCTTATAATTTTCTAGCCTCCTTTTACTTAAACTGCTTTTTGTTCTTCTCTAGTCCCTCCTTAAATCCTTTCATTGGGAGGAAGACCTTCTTTCCTCTGTCTTACAGTCCCTCTAGCTGGACTAAGAATCAAATTTACATGAGACAGATTAACAGCAGAAAATCAAATTTAATGGGTGCATGCACAGAGTGGTGGTGGGGGTGAGGCAATCCACATAGACAAGACATTCCAAAGACAATGAGACAAAGTGAAGCTTATATGAGATAAGAGAAGGAGTAGGGCCTGAAGATAGCATGGGGAGAAAGCTGACTAGCAAGAAGGGGAAAGGAGCTATTTGGAAAAACAAGATTGTTCTACTTTGCAGATGAGCTCTTTTCTTTAAGGGGCCTCTGTTAATACTTCTCTTCCTGTTGCAGGCTCTCCTTTCCAGGACAAATTTATGCAGTTATGGGGGAGGCCAAGAACCTTTCCTGCATCTGACAGGGTTTTTTTTGGTGGTTGTTGTTGTTTTATTGTTGTTGTTGTTGTTTATCTCTTTTTTATCTCTTTCAATTCAAAATGGTCTCTATGCCAAAGTGGCACATTTGGGGCAGCTCACCCTGGGCCCCTCACCCTACATTTTCCTATTTGAAATAAAGAAATAGGAGTAGAAGTTAGAGTAAGAAATGATACATATCCTAGATATTTGGCAAGTTTCATGTGGCATGTCTCAGCCGGGATTAGTCCTAAAAGTAATAAAGTAAATTCTTAGCTCTTTTCAGAAAGAATCGACAAACAAACAACAAACAAACAAACAAACATCTTTTTTTTTTTTAACAGACAATAACTGGAGGAGAGAAAAAGAGAAAGGGAGAGGGAGGGAGGGATGGAAGGACAGAAGGGCAGAGGGATAGAGAAAGCAACTAAAGCACATTTCTTCATTAGTTAATTTAGTTTTCCATTTAAAGTCTGACTTTTTAGAAATGAAACAAAATTTTCATAAAATATGAAATGAAAGCATAAATAGATGTGGTAGCAAAGAAAGTGCTAAACTGGTCAGTAAAATAAAATATAGCTTGGTGATCTCACCCAATTTAGGAACATGTATGTATTGTTCTTGTCTGATTACTAAGGTCACTGACACCTGTTCATAAATGTCTCTTTTGCTTATTTCTTCTCTCTTCCATTCCCTTCCTTCTTTCTTCCCTCCTTACCTGGGAAAATTATAATAGCTGGGAGTTTTTCTTCCTCTTCTCCCTTCGGGTATATGAAATCTCAAATCAATTCTACAACGTCTAACAGTTAACTGGGAAGCACCACATTATCTCATTCAGCTTCTTTGTGCATTTTGTGGTTTTTAGATACCAAAATTATATACTGCTCACAAAAGGTATAATTGAACGCTTTTAAGAAACTCAAACAAGGGGCACCTGGGTTAAAGCCTCTGCCTTCAGCTCAGGTCATGATCTCAGGGTCCTGGGATGGAGCCCACATTGGGCTTCTGCTCAGCAGGGAGCCAGCTTCCTCCTCTCTCTCTGCCTGCTTCTCTGCCTACTTGTGATCTCTGTCTGTCAAATAAATAAATAAAATCTTAAAAAAAAAAGAAACTCAAACAAATAGAAGATCGACTATAGTATTTCTCTGTCCTTTGAGGTGTCTAACCTGTTAATTTCTCCTTGTGGAGCTGTTCTATGATATTCCACTTTCCTTTAGTTTTTATACCCGGTTTATAATTCCAAGATCATCCTTTTCATTGCATTAAAACATTACTTTGTGATAACACTTACCTATTTATATGCCTTTTAGCTTATCTAATGATCCAAGCTTACCTAATTTTCAGATTGTTTAGACTGGGATGAAGAAACCCTATTACATGATTGAAGAGATGAAGGGGCAAATGAAAAAGACAGGAACAAATACCTGAAAGAACCAATTAAAAGGCACAAAATGATCCCAACCAACCTTATATTGAGCCGTACTTCTCTATATCTTACAGGACATTTAAAAACAGCTCTGCTAATTTAATACATAGGGAAAGTGCCCACGTTGTTTCTATTTTTATTGCTATACATATTTTCAGAAAGGTTGTAGGGAGGGATTGCATGCATATATACAGGATTACAAAATCAGTAGTATTTGTTTTCTGGACCACTAATCTTTCACTTCTCCCTCTCTGGGTTCTAAGTCTACTGAGCTGGAAAATCAAAATACATTTGTCATGATCACCAGCTGGGTGCTTGAGAAAATAACAAAATTAGGGATATGGAAAGGAAAAAGCGAAATGATTTTTTAGGAAATTAAATAGCAGTAAAAGAAATATATTTAAATCAAAGTATCTAGAGAATGAGAACGCATGAAAAACATGCGAATGCCCCCGTGAGTAATCTTCTTTGAAGAAAACCCAATTAGCTTAAAGTTATGAAAAGGAATGAAAATACCTGAACAATTATGTTATAAGCAAATTGCTATGCCTACCCCTTCAAACCAGCAGGGTTTGAAGACTAAAGAGTCACGGCTCATTTTTTCTTTCCTCTTCTTTGAAAATGTTATGTATTGAGGCTAGGACATAAGCACAGTTACAGCAATGCATAGATGGTTAACAAGGAGAGGTGAGCCTATGCATGGGAAGGTTATTCTAGAAGCTTGAAATATCTAGATGGAAAAAGAACACAGAAGGAGAAGTAAGGAAGTGTACTTCAAAACTCATGGTTTACATTGTTGGTCATTATTTTGTTCTTGGCTTAGGTCTTCTTTTTGTGGACATTCTTTTATTCTGAAGCCAGAATTGTGCTTCAACGTATCTATTACTTTCTCCACTGACTTGTGCTTACACAGTGGGGACACAAACTTTTTTTTCCTGATTTCTAACTATGAACTGGCTCTTGTGTAACAATCCAGGGATACTGCGCTCTACACTGATATTATGTCTAGTGCATAGGATACCTAATTAATAAGAGAACCCCATTCTATGTATGTGGAGGAGGAAAAAAAAAGAACAGTGAAGCTGGTTGAATACTGATGTATATATAGAAATGTTCTCTATGCACTTTATCACTGTTTAGGTCAGGTATCTCTATAAGAAGATCAAGTTTCACAAAGCTAGGCTCTAAGCTGGTAAAATTCTGCTCATACCTTTTTTCTGAATCCAGGAAAACTCTCTATTAAGCCTTTAAAATGCAATGTCTGTCATCAATAAAATTCTTGGCACTTTTAGCCTCCTAACATTCATTTCAACATTTTCATTCTGCCCGAAACCTGATTCTCCCTTGAGGATACTGTCCTCCCTTGAGGACACTGCCTTGAGGACACTCCCCTGAGATTTTCCAATTGATAGCTGTTTTCTATTTGCACCCTTCTTCTCCTGCTTACTATTTGAGTCTGGAGGTTTTGAAGCTCACTGAGTTTTCCAGATAATCTTCCCTTCTCCATCCCTGAAAGTACCCGCCCTTTGATCCTGGGTCCTCTGATGACATTATCCATTATACTCATTGTGGTTCTTTCCTGACTCAGGTCAGGAATGTCCTTGAAATTTCTTATTCCTTCCTTACCAGTTATCCAAAGTAACTCCTGCTTAATGCTTTATGATTTTAACACATGTGAAGATGATTTTTCCAATACGCTAAGCTCTTGGATCCTTGGCCTTTTCTCCTCAAATTATCATGTTCTCCCTCATACCTTAATCAATCACACTTGTGATTATAGTCTAAACTCTCCATTACCAAAATATGTAATCTCTCTATACTTTTAATTTCCAGTATCCCATTCCTTGAACAGAATTTCTCATCCTTCCAGCTCACTTACTTTAGTACCTTACCCTAAAAGCCTTTAACCATTTAGATTGTTAATCCATTTTCAGCTGTTCTGCCCTTACCTCCCTGTGCCCTTTCTTCCTTTTATAACCAGTTTAAATCCTATGACAATCATTTATTTAATCCACTGAATATACCCTCAACTTCTGTTTCTGTTTGTGTTTCAGTAGTGCAACTCTATACCTGTACCCACACAGGTGAATATGGTTGGAAGAAAAAAACAAAAACAAAATCATGCTAAATACTACAGGCTAGCAAAATATGCCACTCCAAATTATGCCACTTTGGCATAAGGATTATTTTGAGCTGAAGCCTATTAAGAATACCTTCTTCCTGCTTGCCTAGAACCTGAAGCTAAATTTGCAAAGGTGTCTACTTCCCCTCTCCACTAGGAAGGACAAAATTTAATCACAGGAGACTTTAGACCTTGACCAGCCCCTGGAGAGACGGCACCAGAGGACTCTACATAACACTTTACTAACAAGTTCTTATCTTGTATTATTTACCATATATTTGCCTTCGCACAATATGCTACCTCTGAGACTCAAGGTCTTCTACTTTGTCTTATCACTTCCCTAAAAATGCATTGTTCTATTGCTAAAATGTTATATAGGCTCCAGTTGTTATTTGTTTTTGTTTTAACTAATTAATATATTTAACAGAGAAGCAGGGGGAGTGGCAGGCAGGCAGAGGGAGAAGCAGGCTCCCAACTGAGCAGGGAGTCTGATGTGGAGCTTGATCCCAGAACCCTGGGATCATGACCTGAGCCATAGGTAGATGCTTAACTGACTGAACAATGCAGGCACACCATAAGCCCAGATTGTAACCAACCTGCAGTTATTCATCACTGAGTTCCTCTCATGTGTATATGAGACATACACGTTAATAAACTTCTGTTTATTAGCCAGACAAACACCTTTACGGGTAGAAGGAAAAAATTTTTTTTTCCTTCCTAATAGTCTCATTTTACATCTATGATCATAATCTCAGGTACCACAGAAATTATATTTCTCTGGTTCCTTTCTCCTACTCCTGTAGATCAGTGCTATTTAAAATATGGCCCCTGGCCTACAGACAGTGCACAAAATATTTGCTACCAGATTATAAGATATGTAGTGGAGTTAAAAGA
Source organism: Taxidea taxus jeffersonii (assembly GCA_003697995.1). Classification (NCBI taxonomy): domain Eukaryota; kingdom Metazoa; phylum Chordata; class Mammalia; order Carnivora; family Mustelidae; genus Taxidea; species Taxidea taxus. Next base: position 106,860 of record ML111794.1, read on the forward strand.
AAACATTTGGGATGTTTTGTAGCAATTTTGTCATCAGCTAGACCCCCGAGACCTGACCTTTATTGCCCACCTGCTTGTACTATCTGACCTTTGTCCCACATTTTTCCTTACACTGTTTTTTCTAGTTTATCTCTTAACTCAGGCAGATGAAAAGCAAAATTGCCCTTCTCCCCTCAAGTGATAACAAATGCCTTGACAGACCTTCAGTCAGTGCAGACCACCCAGACCAGCTGGAGCTTAACCCCTGACTGATGCTTGCACAGAACAACCATGGAGTGACCCCTGGAATGATGGATGAACACCTTTACCTCGTTATAAAACTAAAATATCTGCCCAAGGAGAAATACCAGCCTCATTTACATAATTTACAATATACATATAAACATGTTTCCTTAAGGCACACGCATGACCGTATGTCCACCTCTACATACAATGAAAAGGCTTCTCTATCTAAATATTCACCCTAACCCTAAATGAAAGGATTCCCTCACTCCAGGAGTCATAGCTTTGGAAGCCATTCCCTGTGATCTCATTTGCTGCAAATAAAATTTTCTTTGTATGACCACTCAACCTAGTGTAGTTTCTGATTCACCAAGGAGTGAACTCACGTCAATTTGGTTACATTTTGACAGTAATTTTATGTCTAATTAATATTTTAATTGGATTTTTATTTAATATCTATTTATGTTTTAATTTTTTGAATAATTTTATTGTAATTTTCAAAAGTATGTCACCATGTATTAGAAATCAAAACAAACAAAAAAAGAATCTAGTCCTCCATCACAGGTAATTTGAGATATACTACCTCAGATTTCTATCTGATACCCCTCTGTCTCAAACCTCTATTGTTTCACTTCCTACACGTGGTCCCAGTTTCTTACTTTACAAAGTAAACAGAAGCAATTCGAAGTAGATTTCCACCACCATCAGGTCTACTCATCTACTTGTATATATATACACATAGTTTACTTTTGTGTTACGATGCTTGAGCTATCTATCACTGGGAGAGTACAACTACCCCATTGTGCACAGGAACCTCTATCTTCTGGTCTGCTCTCTGACATGGTGCCAGTAGGACCTCTATTTTTTGCCTATATCATTTTGAGTCATCACATGTCACAGGATTTTTCCTAGCAATGTGTCCATATATCACTATTTCTTCGCCTTAAAAAAATAGTAGGTTCCCTTTACTCCATTTTTTTCCAGCTTACACTTTATTTCTCTCCTTTCTTCTCCTTCCCTATTATGGCAATAACCCACAAAATAGTAATTAGAATTTATTGTCAACAATTTCCTTCCTCTCATTCATTCTTTCTCGATGTCATTCCATTCATGCTCTACCTAATCTGTTCCCCAAATTTATGTTACTGATCTCATTCTTTTCTTTCCCTCATTTACTCAATGCTAGACATACTGTTCTCTGCAGGCACGCTGTTCCTCAAACATGCCAAGTTTCTCCTTGTTTCAGAACCTTAGATTTACTTCTTTGTCTTGACTGTTTTTGGCAGCTGCATTGTTAGCTCCTTCTTTTCCTTCAGTTCTTAACTCAGAGATCACTTTGTTATTGAGGGCCTTATTAAACCTACAGCAGCCCTTCAAACACACTCCATCCCCCTATACAAAATTATTTTTCCTATAACAATCATCATTTTATATCATATTATATAATTACTGTTTTTGTCACTGCTGCTGTTGCTATTGTTCTGTGGGTGTTACTATTATTATCATCATCACAATCATTATCATTATCTGCATCCTCTCCTTTCAGAATGTAAAGTCCATAAGGCAAGAAATTGTTATTTGTTGTATTCATTGCACATACACAGCAGCTATTTGAGGGGAAAAAATTACAAAGCAAAACAGGACTAGAAGCAAAACAGACCTATAAAGATGCTTTAACAAGATATAATAGCCAACATTATATATTGATGAACAAAATCAACTTCTATTAAAATCAGGAATTAAACAAGGATGCCTGTTACCACTAGAAAAATAACAATGTTCTATTATTTCTAATTACTTCAGTAAGTGCCTAAAAGTATAAATATTGAAAAAGAAGACATAAAAATATGTTTATTTGCAATCACAAAAGGATACTTGAATTAATAGATGATTCAGTAAGATGCCTGAGAACATGATAAATTTACAAAGTCTATACTTTTCCTACATATTAAAGTAATTGGAAACAGAAATGAAGAGTGTCTCAAACACAATGGTATCTCAACTATAAGAAAGAATAGATGAAAAATAAAACAAGCCACAAATACATACACATACACACACAATTCCCACAGTTTCACTGAGTAGCTTGAAATAACCCCTGAATAAATGAAGAAACACTCATGGGGAAGAAAAACAATGTGTTATTATTAAAAATGAATTGTTTCACAAATTAATAGACAAATTTAATACAACTCCAAAGAAGATCATTAATTGGATTTGATTGAATACTACTATTTTTAAAGGTCAGAATGACAAATAGGTAACTAGGAAATTATAAAGATCTTTTGAAAAGTTTACTGAGGAAGAACTTGTAAAGCTAGATACTAAAACTGACTATGAAGCTTATATTCATAACTGTACAATGGAAACACTCACATTAAAGATAAAAGATGCCTACTATTAATACTGTTATTTAACATTTGTGGGGGTGGTAAATGCTAATGCAATTTAAAAAGAGAACAAAATAATAGTCATAGCACTGGCTATAAATCTGTAAAATTACCATTTTTTCAGTTTTATTTTATATTTAGATAATCCAAGAGACTCTAAAACTTTTAAAAATAAGATAATTCAAAAAAGAAAGCAGGCACAAAGTTAATCTACTAAAGGCAATATCCTTCCAATATACAAATAATAAAAAGTTAGAAAATTTACTATGTAATAACAGGAAAATGATAATTATTATTATTTTTTATGAGGGGGAAAAAGTTGATTCTGAAGTTCATACAGTTGCTTTCTCTCTCCTCCAGCCATTCAAGATGCCAAAAGGAAAGAAGGCTATGGAAAAGAAGGTGGCAATGTCACCTGCTGTTGTCAAGAAGCAAGAGGCCAAGAAGGTAGCCAATCCCTTGTTTGAGAAAAGGCCCAAGAATTTTGGCATGGAAGAGGACATTCAGCCCCAAAAAGACCTCACCAGCTTTGTCAAATGGCTTTCTATCTGACTGCAGTGGCAAAGAGATATTCTCTATAAACATTTACAAGTGCCTCCCATAATTAACCAGTTCACCCAGGTCTTAAATTGTCAAACAGCTACTCAACTGCTTAAACTGGCCCACTAATATGGACCAAAGACCAAGCAAGAGAAGAAGCAGAGATTGTTGGCCCAGGGTGAGAATAAAGCTGCTGGCAAAGGGCAAGTCCCCACTAAGAGGGTGCCTGTCTTTTGAGCTGAGGTTAGTTAATACTGTCACCACCTTCTAGGAAAACAAGAAAGCTTAGCTGGTAGTGATTGCACATGATGTGGATCCCCTTAAGCTCATTGTCTTCCTTCATGTTCAGTGTCTTAAGGCGATGGTTCCCTACTGCATTATCAATGGGAAAGCCAGGCCAGGGTGTCTGGTCCCCAGGAAGACCTGCACTACTGTCCTTTTACACAGCTTAACCTGAAAGACAAAAGAGCTCCGGCTAGCTGATGGAAGCTACTATCATGACCAATTATAATGACAGATATGGGGCGCCTGGGTGGCTCAGAGGGTTAAGCCGCTGCCATCGGCTCAGGTCATGAACTCAGGGTCCTGGGATCGAGCCCCACATTGGGCTCTCTGCTCAGCAGGAAGCCTGCATCGCCCTCTCTCTCTGCCTGCCTCTCTGCCCACTTGTGATCTCTCTCTGTCAAATAAATAAATAAAATACTTTAAATGATCTCTGTCAAATAAATAAATAAGATCTTTTTAAATTTATTTTTATTTATTTTTTATTTTTTATTTTTTTTTATTTAAACATATAATGTAACCCCACC